>ML857661.1:15659-26833 GCA_009831015.1 Picea engelmannii
TAAAAGGAATGATCTTTACTTTAATACATTCCCATAAAAATGTACCATTAAAAGTGTAGTTTGAACTCAAATTAGATTGGCGTAGTGCAAATTAAAATTTATGGAAACAAAAAAAGAAAATTGTAAAAAATGAAAACAGAAATAGAAAATGGTAAGGAAATGTTGGGGATTTGAACCTATATCATTTGCAAAAATGCAATAAATCTCTACTTGAGCTACATTCCCATATAAATATACCATTATAAGTACATATCTAAATTGAAACAAACCTAACCTATGCATGCAAACAAGTGAATAATGGAGATCTTAGATACATATCAACATTTAATGCTAAGGGAAAACTAAGTAATGAGAGATAGATTGGTGATGGGACTTGAACCTGAATCTCCTTACAAGAATGCAAGGGCCTTCCTTAGGCCACACCCATGAATTGGATTTTCGCATTAAACAAAACCCCCAAAATGTCATTTTCTACTTCTTTCTCCATTAAATATGAAACAATAAAACAACAATAAACATTAACAAATCAATAAAAGAAAAACAAATTAAAAGAGAAAGGAAGGAGGAGAAGGGAAGGGAGAAGCCATTACCTTTGTCATGGATGTTCTTCCATGAAACTATAGCCTCCATGCATGGAACCTTAAGTGTGGAACAATTAAAAGAATAATAAACATTAGCAAATCAATAAAGTAAAAGAAAAGTAAATGAGGAAGGAGGGAAAGAGAAGAAGGAGAGGGATAAGTCATTACCTTGATCATGAAGGTTTTTCCATGAAACTTTAGACTCCATGCATGAAACCCTAAACCTACAACAACAAGACAACAATAAACATTAGAAAATCATTAAAGAAAAAGAAAAGTAAAAGAGGAAGGAAGGGGGAGAAGGGATATGAGAATCCATTACCTTCCTCATGGAGGTTCCTCTATGAAACTAAAACCTTAGCATCTATGATGATGAAACCCTAAGAGAGAAAACTCAAGGGAGAAAGGAGAAGGGAGGAGAAGAGAAGAGAGAAAAAGAGGGAATGAGAACATAATGAACGAGTGGGATTTGACGGGTTTTTATGAGGGAAAATAAGAGATTTTAATTAAAATAATAGAAATACTCTCACACGTGAGGATTGAAACAAGTGGCTTGTTTATATTCCTTAATATTTCTTAATTTTTTTTTGAAATGTTTCTCTCATTGTTATTTAGTTTCTCAGGAAACCCAACCTTAAAGTTGACGCTAAACCCAACACTAAGCGTAGCTCTAGCAACCTTGAGTTTAGCACTAACTTGTGAAATAATGTCGACTTTAGTGCCATCGCATGAAATAACAACGGGTTTCCATAAACACAACAATTTTTTTATACTAAAAAGGTAAATGGAAGTAAAAAGGGGAGTTAAAAAGGATGTTAATGACATAGTTTTGTTGTAGTAGGAAAGTCAAGCTTATGAAAGAATATGTACATGTTCAAAGTGATTGATTTGACATATTCGATATTATTGAATAGTTATAAGATGTCCTTAAAGAAAATATTCAATTTGATATATTATTGATGAGTTATATTTGTATTTTTTTTAACTTTGAGATTTTATATTAATAATAAATATCTATATATTGTTGATCCAGGATGAATCTTTACCATATTATTTGGTTTACTTTTAAGCTTTCATTTTCATGTGAATCATTAGTTCATGGAAAATAACTTTAAATATTGTTGTTTTTATACGCTAAAAAGGTTTTAAAATAATATTTAAAGTTCGTGGCATCCTAAATTAATCAAGAACACATAATTAGATGAAAAATAAAATATTTGAACATATAATTAGATGAAAAATAAAATATCTGAAAAAATAAATGACATGAGATTTTTAATAATTTTAAAAATGTTGTTTGAAAAAGTGATTTTAAAAATGTCAAATTTTAGGTAAAAACCATTTTGATATTTTTTTAAAAACTAGAAAATGATCTTAGAAAAAATTCACATTAAAAAATGAAAAGCTTGAAAAAACAACATTCGAAAAAAGAAATGTTGATACTTTATAACTAAGAATATTCAAAATGTCAAAAAGCCTACCTTGAAAAAAAAAGGGAGCTGCAAGTAGCAACACTTTTTGAACATGGGTAAAAACAACCACTAAATTCGACATCTAAAAAGGTAAAAACTTTGGAGGGTGTTCATAAAGTTGATAACTATGTTATTGGTGGGATTCTTCACTATGAGAAAAAATCTGTAAATGGTTATGGAGCATATGAGACAAAACCCACTTGGGGTAATTTTGTTAATGCCATCGAGGTGGTGGATTACTATGTTGGAAATTATGATGACTAATAGAGGAGGTGGACATTCTTGCTCTAGGGTAAAGAATACACTATGTATGAGTATGCCAAGTCCTTCCATACCCTATGCAAAATACTTGGTATGAAGGACTCTTAACAGTACATGATTCTCAAATACCACAATGGCTTACACATATACATCCAAACATAAATGTAGTTTTTTGACACTTCACTAGGAGAAACTTATTATTATGTTTCCAAGATTGACAAAAATTGGTGTAAGGGTAAAAAGGATATTAGGGCCAAAAATCACCCACAACAAAGGAAGAGTAAATGTGACCCTAACTCTCATAAAAAAGGGTATAGAAAAGTTTTATAAGTAACCTTAAGACAAATGGTGAAAATTGCATGCAAAGAAGAAAAGTGAGAAATTAAAGAATGATGTAGATAATTGGTGTGACACTCATAAAATCCCATGTCACAATAATGATAAATGTTGTGTTTGTCAATATTTATCAGTTGAGTCAAATCTTTAGACTTTGATTTAGCTTTGGATCCACTGAAGACCATGGATTAGGGAAAGCAAATTATTGGTGTAGAACTAAATGTTACTATCGCCACCACTAAGATCCATTCAACGGAACTAGAGGAGAAAGAGAAGGTGAAAACCTGTTTCATTGAAAGAGGTGGGTGAAGGGAACACTATTGCATTTAATTATTGTTAGAGGAAACTAGAAGAACTTGATCTCAAATAAGGTTTCCAAGAATACAAAGCTTCTAATAATACTACACCCCCAAACATACACCATTGGTTAGATGAGCCTAGGGGTGAGACATACACATCAATCAACAATTTCATCTACAATACAATGCAAAGGCCTTTAAGGATGAGAATCTTTGTGACATTTCCCCACTTGAATTTTATGAGGCTTTGTTAGGGAAATCATATATATGGAAGCATCATGTTTTTTACTAGTCTAAGCCCCATAATGTCATTGTTATCTTGGGAGATCAACACTACAAGATACCATAGTTATCATACTGAAAGATTTGTTCTCTTTATAGTCTAGTTAGAAGGAGCAAGGAAATAAAGACTAGCCAATGGAAGAATATAAAAACATCTTCACTACCTACATGCATACCTTTGCATTGTCAAGTAAAACATGCAATTGATTTGAAACTAAGCACTCCTTTTCCTAATGCCCATGTGTATAGACATTCAATTACAAACATTGATGGGATTAAGTGTTGGGTTCAAGAGCCAACACATAAGAGCCATAACTAAAAACTTTTCTCACCTAGTACGACATTGATTGTACTTGTTCAAAAAAAGGTCTTGTGATGGTGACTTTTTTTTCACATGAAAAATTGCATTTATATATTATATGTATAAAAATTTGCTATACAAAAGACAAAAAATACATGGCTGGATCAATCTTCTCAATAGAACAAAAATACTGCTAGTCCTAATATCCCCAAGAGGAAAACATGCGGGGCCTACAAAACCCTTCGGCGACCATCAACGGGGGAAAAATTCTACTGCCTATATAGAAGACTGGTCTTTCCGAACAACATCACCTAGATCCAAGAACCAACTGGATACTAAAATCTGGAAAAGATAAACTGCATATAATCATCAATACAAAGATAGATACTGAGGTGGACCCTCATGTCCATCTTCCATCTGAGAGTATTTTAGACTTCCTTCATATAATTCCAAATCATGTTTGGAGAGCTCATCAACATCTCTGTTGAAATATCTATAGGTGTGCATGTAGTTTAAAACCGTAAAATTAGTAATGAGGGTCGCAATCCGATCTTTCCAATAGGTCATTCCCAATACCTGAATGGAACTTTTTCTATTAAGCCAATCTATTACTATATTTGAGTCACCAACCACCTGAACATCAAGAATATGTAAGCAAATGGTCAAAGAGAGCAATGCCCACACTCCTAGAATTTATGCTCTGGGGTTAGTGCCTGGATCACAGTTCAACATCCACCTATAGTTTATTTGGTTGTTTATCCTGATTACACCCCTTGCTTTGCTAATCTTCCCATTCCTTTGTGCTTCCCCATCAAACCAACCTGTTGGTCTAGCCAAAATTAACTTTGGAGGTAGTTTTGTTTTTGTTGAATATTGTAGATTCTTATTTTTACTTCCTAACCAGCCCATAATTATGTGAATTACTGAATCTATAAAAGGTTGTCCATTCTCAAACACCGATGTATTTCTTTCCAGCCAGATACTCCAACAGTTAATGGACGACAATGTGCACCAAAGAGGTTGATTGTGACACCAATCCTTAAAGAGATTTTGTAGGTTCCATCCTGTACGACGATCATTTATCTTAAGAGTTGTCATCATCATTGTCCAAACCTGTTGAGTAAATTTACAATCTATCATCAAGTGTTGGGTCGAGTATGAGTTTTGTTTGCAAAGGGCACACATGCATGGACCCTAACACCCTCTTATTTCAAATTCTCCCAAGTAAGAATTGTGTTTTCCATCAACATCCAAGTGTAGAGTTTGAGTTTGTGAGGCAACTCCCATTTCCATAATGAATTTTTCCACCAATAAGTACTTTGTGTCCATATATTTCTCGCTATAGCATTGTAAGCATTTTTTGTTGAAATGACCCCCGAGGAAATGTTCCATGTCTAGAATAACTCATCTGGATTATCTGTAAGGAAAATTTCTTCATGGATCAAGGCTATGCAAAATTCTTCCCATTCTTTTGCCTCCATGTCGACCAATCCCATCTCCCCTGCCACTTTCTCCCTTAAGGATTTGATGAGACCGCTTGATAATATGGATCTCTTACCCAACCCAAGGATCGAATCTTCTCCTAAGCGAATGGACATTCTGGATCCTGGTTTCCATGTGATCCAATGTGCCACTACTTAGTAGGAATTGAGGAGGCACCTCCAAGTACTTGAGGAATTTGCAGTACTTGTCAATGGTCTTCTAAGCCATGACATGAATGAGGAGGAATGCAGGTATTTATCCATGATTAACTTGTGACAAAGGCCTTCCTTCATTAAACAATGCCAAAGGGTGTTTGCAACCAACGCCTTAATGAACCATGTCAAGTGTTTAAAACCCCAACTGCCATAGTATTTAGGATTTACTAAATCCTCCCATTTATAGAGATTGATCCGCTCGGACTCCCCACAACCTGACCATAGAAACTTGTACATCAATTTCTTGATCCTTGTTAGAACTGTTACTGGTATGTTTTTTATCTCCAACCAATAGACTGGTAGGATTTCTAATACTGCTTTAACAAGTATGTATCTCCCTCCTAGCATCAACCAACGATTACACCAAGTGCCAATCCTTTTTTCAAATTTTTTCAGGAGCCATCTCCAGTCCTCAACCCAATAATTTGCAGGCTTGAGGTAATATCCCAGGTATCGAAACCCTACGTGCAATCCAACAAAATTAAAAGGAAAAAATTCTTTGTATGAATCTAGATCAGGATCTACAATACCTGAGTAGTGCATAGAATATTTTTGGGGGTTTATGACCAATCCCGATGCTCTGTAGAAAGCTAAAAGAATATAAGATATTTCCTCCCATTCTAAATCACGGGCTTTATTCATGATCAGAACATCATCCACAAACAAAAGGAGAATGACCTTAAAGAGTCTTGAGGGCTTAGCCCCCAACATTTTTCCTTCAACTTGAGCCTTCTTGATCATTAGACTAAGTCCCTCCGTGACTACAATAAAGAGTAAAAGAGATAAGGGGCATCCTTGTCTTAGCCTGCGCCCACTTTTGAAAAACGATGCAGGTCCGCCATTTACTAGAATCACAAAGGAAGGAGTGATTACACAACTCATAATCTAGTTGTTAAATTTAGTCCAATGCCAATCTTTAATATTATTGTCTTGAGGAAATCCCAATTTACACAATCGTATGCTTTTTGCAGGTCCAGTTTTAGAACTAGGGCTTTCAATTTTTTATACTTAATGTTGTGTAATAATTCTTGTGCTACCCCTACAACATCCAATAGTTTCCTTCCTTTAAAAAACCCAAACTGCTCTGAATATAGGGCCTTAGAAAACAACGACATCAATCTCATCCCTATGATTTTTGCGATAACTTTGTAAGCAATATTGCATAGGGAAATAGGGAAATAGGTCTAAAATCTCCAAATCTTGTAGGATTATCCACTTTCAGAATTAGAGATATAAAGGTCAAATTTAAAGATCTTACCATCGAACCCAAGTTCCTTGATTCATCCATTGCTTCATGAACATCATTCCCTATCAGATCAAACTACTTAAGAAATAATTCCACCGTCCATCTATCTGGTCCAGGGCTCTTTTCCTTGGAAAAACTCTTCAGCACCAGTTTGATTTATTCTATAGAACAGGGCTTTTCAAGCTCTTGTACATCTCTCAGAGAAGAAGTTGGGGTAATGTTACATATTGCTTTCATTTGATCGACAATTATATTCTGCCTTGTGTCAACGTAGAAGGTTTTGAAATGTCTCACAGCTTCAGAATCTATCGCTTCCTGGCATGTGTAGATTAATCTTGTTTCATCCTTCATCTCCCAGATTGCATTTTGGTTTTTCTTGTGACTAGAAAATTGATGAAAAAACTTTATGTTTTGAACACCCTGCTAGAGCCAAATTGCCTTGGTTTTTTGTCTCCATGTTTCTTCCTTATCTAAGAGAAATTTTCGTCTTTTCCTTTCCAACTCTTTGATGTAGAAGTCGATGTCAAGTGAAGCCCTCCCACTAATTTTTATGATTTAATATTTCTAAAGTTCCTCCTCTATATATTCTAGCTCAAATAATCTCAATTTCCTTTGGATTTTCGCCCATCCTTTCACTTTTTGTTTTAATACTTTTAATTTCCCTACTAATATTCTCATAGTTGAAGGTTCTGAGTCAAACTCATTGGTCTTCCACACCGAATCAACTAGGTCACTAAAACCCTTCTCTTCCAACCAAATAGCTTTTAGTTTGAAAGGATAAGATATCAACCTATGACCATCGTCAAACTGCAACGCAATCAGAGCATGGTCTGAAAAGAAAGGATAAGATACCCATGTTCTGTACCTTCCGACCGAAGAGACCAAATCTTTTGACATGTACACTATGTACAATATTTTTTCTATGCTCTATGTCCCTCCTCTCCCATTACGCCAAGTAGGGACATACTCTACATGCACAATATCTACCAGACCTGAGTTATGAAAAAATTCTTGGAAATACTAAGCCAGAGGGTCTAGTCTGGATTTTTTGCCCCAAACTTCGCAAGTTGACAATGTAAAATTTAGATCACCTGCAAGGACTAGATTTTTTGTAGCTAACAGACCACTAGCCACCACAACATCCCAGAAGGATTTTATGTCTATGTATGGGTCATAAAAATTGAAGAGAGAGATCATTATGTTGCCCTCAAGAATTTGACCTTCGAAGAGAATACATGCACAAGTCGCAAAAGGTTTAAGGACCATCTTTGCCAGGTTCTAGGCCACACGAAATCCCCCGGACTGTCCCACTGAATCATAAGCACAACAATACCAACCAGGCAAGTGTTTTATAACTAGGGCCCTTGTTTTCGCTCCTTTCACCATAGTTTCTTGCAAACATAGGATATTTGACCTAATGCTTTTCAATAGTCTTCGGAAGGTTGCACTTTTAGGAGCCTTTCCAACTCCCCTTATATTTAGTGTAAGGAGTTTCATTATTTGGCTCTGGCTAGGGATTTGAGTCCTCTAAGAGCCTTTTGTTCAGAAATGTTGTTGCCTTGAGTTTCCAATTCCCCTTTGTTGCCTGCATCTTTTCTGCGTTCACTCCTCATTTTTATGGGTGATACATCTAGCCACAAACCCCCCGGCCAATGTTCCTCCAAAGGATATTTTCTTGATCTCCTTATCTCAGTCCCATCCTCGCTTCCTAACTTTCCTTTCTTCCCACATTGTACCATCATGTGGCCTTCATAGACTGTTAAGGGTTTTTAATAGCCATGTCCCGGTAAGTAGAAACATAGGTCTCCAAAATTTCATCCAGAGAGTTCTCACCAGTAACTCGCTTCCTTCCTACCAAAAAAACACTTCCCAACCCATCCTTTTTCGGGGGGTCCCCCAAAGTTCTGACACAATTTTGAGGAGTTTTTTTGGTCTTTTCTTGGACTTCCGGAGCCAGAATTCTAACAATAAAATCGTTGATACCCTCCTTCTCCAACTCCCTAACGAGACTCTCATAGAAAGTATTTACCCAAAGATACTTTGTGGGAGAAGCTTTGTTGAGATTTAAATGCTCAATCTCCAAAGCTGATAGAGTGGAAATAAGGAGGGGAAGAGAATTTTTAACTTAAGTGGGATTCAGTCAATTTTATATTCAGAGCATCCTCCTCTAACTGAGTGTTTTCCCCACTCCATAAAGGTTCCTCCCTTAGAGATTCATTGAAGCTTGCTTCCCTATGCATTGACAACTCAAATTCTTCATCTGAGACTAATCCATGACAGTCTTTGCACATGTGCTTTGTTCTTCTGTAGGAAGTGCAACGAAAAGGAAGGCCCAAATAGTCTAATGTTTTACTTTAAATTATCCCCCTCCACTCTATATGAAGAGCTTCCAACAACCCATTATGGATGTCCAGTTCCACCAGGACTCTCTCCATCCTCCCGTTGGCTCCCTTTAAGACTGAGTCTTCAACATAAAGAAACCTCCTCAATTCATTTCCTATGGCAACAAGGGCACCTTCGTTCCAGAACTATATTGGTAAGCCCGATAGAAGCACCCATACGTTTCTAAACTGGAAGTACTCCGACACAGGGGCAAATCCCAATCACCATATTTTAAGCACGAGGCTTCCTCCATTTACAACCCAGGTATTCTGTAAATTTTTCATAGAGTCTTATGGAGTTCTGAAAATGAAACAAAACCACCCCCTAATGAATATCACCATCTTCGAGGTGTACACTAGCATCAGGTTCCAGGTTTTCTCCACCCAATTCGTGACACCTTGTTGTCCCAACGCTCTAAGCCTACATCCCCTCCTACAACCATTTTGCGTCTAACCTTCTTTGGTTTCCATATTTTCTTCCCTTTCCATTCACACCAACTAGCCTTTTGTGCCTTCCAGTGGCTATCAAGTTTTTCCTCTGTTTTTTTTCCATTTAGCATCCAAGTACCCCCATTGTCTCCTTCTGTGGTTCCTATCCCAGTTGTCGATGCAATTTTCCCTCCAAACTTGTTCTCCAGTGAGTTGGTATGCATGATGTGTTGTCTTCCTGACTTGTATCCTTCGAAATTTGTGATGCCACCATGAAATGTCGTTGCCTGACTCCCCTTCACATCGCTGGAATTTGGATCGTCTAGATTGTTTCCTTCAGATCCCTTGAAATGTGCGCCAACATTCGTCCCAAGCGCTGACTCTAACTTGACATCCTATTTGTTTTTTAATGCATTTCCATCTTTCAAACCTCTCCTAGCAAGACCTGACCCATTCCTTAGCTCCTTGTCCGAGACAAAGAGCCTGGTATATTTCCAAATCACCTCATCATCCGAGTTCATCAGGGTGTTGACCTCTGCTTCCATTTTTGTGGGAGGCTATTGTGGACCCCACTCGATATTACCTCCTGTCTCCATTGTCGAATACTATACTCTATACCTTCTATAGCTTGCCACCATTTATGTTCATCCATCATTCTTTATACTATACTGTAAAAAAAACATTACCCACTCTAACTACTTAGAAAACATGCCAATTCTTATTATCATAACTTTATATATATTGATGTAAACACATAAAGTACATATTATATTAATATTCAAAGTACACATGTTTATTCACTATGTGACCATTCAAAAAATATATATATAACGTCACATACCATTGTATGATTCACACATATTCATTATCAATTATTTATTCATATAAATCCGTTTACACTATCCTTCATATGTTGACTATTTTATTATAAATAAAATATTGTTCATTGCATTGCATCAAGCCAGCCCCTACCAGGTCACTTACTAAGATAGCATTTGGCTACATATCTTTGACTCCAAATCTTTAGCCACAAACTCGCTTTTGACCATATTACTCTCAAGAGTGGAAGAATCCAAAATTGGATTCCAACAAAGACAAAGAATCAAAACTAAAATTAAGAAAGTTAATTACAAAGAGATTTGTTTAGTAAGAATATAAATACCGTTTAAAGAAAAAAGTATTAGCATGCACTAGTGGGAAATCATTAGTATGTTCAATATCCATTGCCAAAAGATTATATAGTTAAACTAAATATTCGTTTGATCTAAAATACAAGAAAACCCTAAATATAAACTATGTGAAAGTAATAAGAAATAGAAGGGAAACCTTCTATTAGGCACACTTGATAAAAATTCAAACGCTATCTACAACTCGTGTATTGTCCGCAAATATTGATACCATGCCTAAATCCTCGTGATCTAATCTAAAACTACTAAACAAGAAACATGTGTGATTTTATGAAGAAAATAGATTTTGTGTGTAATTTCGTTCTCTAATTTGGTATCAGAGTTGGTTGTTCTAGATTTAACTCTCTCATGAGAGGGTCCAGGAATATATATATATATATATATATATATATATATATATATATATATATGTGTGTGTGTGTGTGTGAATGTGATACTACATAGTTGTAAGAATATATTAGATTGAGTGAGAATATATTGTTTGCTAGAAGTGGAAAGAAATAGTGTGTGAGCCGCGCAAGGGTTAGAAATTGTTGTATAAAGCAAATCTGTTGTTGCATGAAGGATTAAAGTTGAAGACCATCAAATTGCTTCTGCGTGAAGGATTAAAGAGGAAGACCATCAAACAAGACGATTGTATTGCACATCTGTTGATTCTCAAGTGAAGGGGTCGCCGATTATAATTAATCCAAGCACATCATG
>ML857662.1:10387-25682 GCA_009831015.1 Picea engelmannii
TAGAGCTTAGAATGCACACCTTCTCCATGAGGGTTAATGATAAAGTTAGATTGCCTCCAATGAGTTGATTTCAAGAAGCTTGTTTGAAGTGGAAGGCACCCATTTCCATGTCATTTGTTCAAATGTAGAAAGGTTACTCATGTAATTGCTGATATAACCCCTCTACAAGCACATAGGTAACCAAGTTGGACCTTCATTTTCTATCACACTCTGCAATGGTTTATTATTAATTGCAACGTTTTTGGATATGATTGATTGTAGGTCTCCCAAAAAACTAATATTGTTGATCATGATGAGTCATCATCTTGCTGTGATCATAAATTGAAGATGGTATTTGGGATGGATACCAAGCAATCCAAGATACCATATTCAATCTCTAATAATAACAACATGATGATTCATCATGATCAACATTATTATTGTTTGGGAGATTTGCAATCGATCATATGTGAAAATGTTGTAGTTAATAATTATCTAGTAGAGGTCGCGACGATGGAAGACGACCCAAATGGACAGGTAAAAGAACATTGGGGAATTCTTCATCCCAGATAGAGGTGGGAGTAACAGATCATATTACCCGTCGTTTGTATTGTAGACATAGGGTAGTATTTTGTTTTTATGTAGGGTTTTGGTCATAAAAACCCCAATGTCACTTGTATTGTTAGGACTGTGGTAGTATTATAGGTACTAACAGATAAGAGAGTAGTTATAAATTTTAGGATCTTAAATTAAACATTGAAGTGATAAGTAAATACTCATTATATCATCGATTTGAAAACTTAAGTTGAATTGTAAGGACAGTCGATGATAGTAAGGACTCTAGCAAACCTTCAAACTCAAGCCTTCTAACAAAACACTTACTCGCTCGAGATCTCAAAACTTTTCAAGGATAAATGTACAAATAATTTTAATTTTCTTTTGGTGATTTTTGAGGCACATTACAAATGGTATTAGAGAAAAAGTTACAACATTGGGCCTGAACAGGGCCACATTAATTTCTTAGTATATATTCTGATTTATGAAAAAACTAATAAATCTTGTGGAATACAAACATAAAGCTTTTTTGTTTTGTGTTGAATAATGGTAGCCCAAGAAGGTGCAGAATTCAGGGTGGAAGACAATCTGCAGCAAGGACCTCCTCGAGATCCAAGACAGAATAATGATAGAAGCTCATCCACAGAGGTGTTGGAAAAAATGAGAAACCTTATTGTTGAACTATAGGTTTTCAAGGCCGGCAATGAAAAATTGAAGAAGGCACAACAGGAACAACAAGAGATAAAAGAAGTCCTACTGCGTAGTATAGTAACCAATAAAATCCCAAAAGATGATAACCCTGAGGAAGAGGTCAGCAAAAGGGCCTCCAAGAATTTTGGTGCGAAAACAGAAAAAGGAGACAGTTCGTCTGAAGGGACACCTTCAGCTGAAGACAAAACCATACCAGACAAAAAAATAAAACAAACAGACCACCTTGAAGGAGAATTTAAAAAGATTAAACCAACTACTTTTGATGGAGAGTCCAGGACAGAAGAAGAAGATGAGGCATGGTTGTTGGACATCAAAAAATACTTCCAAATCTACAACTATTCCAGCAACATGAAGGTCATAATGGCCATCTACAATCTGAAGGGGAAGGCCAACATTTGGTGGCAAGACCTGAAATTGGCCAAGGGACTAAAGGAGAAAAAGTTGGAATGGTCCGACTTCAAGAAGTATTTTAAGAAACAATACCTTTCTGAAAGCTATTATGAAAGGAAGATGAAAGAATTTTATGAATTATGACTAAGACAAATGACGATGGATGACCTTATAAATAAATTTTTGGAACTACTAAGTTTCATACCATACATCCGAGAGGATAAGGTAAAAATCCAACGATTCTTAAGCTATTTACCACAATCCTACAAAGACAGAATTGAGTTTGACAACCCCAAATCCTTGAGTGAGGCATTCAGGAAGGCACGGATGTGTTATGACCAGTATAAACAATGGGTAGAGTTTCCCAAGACTTGGAAGGATAAGAAAAAAGATGGAATGCACTAGTGGAAGAAGGGATACCAACTAGCTCCTTATTGGAATGCAACAAAAAGTTTCCCCAGGAAGAATTTTCACTCCAATCATCTGAATACGCAAGGTAGCGGTAAAATGGTAAACCTGGGAACGAAGAAGTTTGGGGACAACTCCCACGAGCCATTAAGATGTTGGGAGTGTGGAGAGCCTCATCTAAGGAGGAACTGTCCACGTCTAATTGTAGCAAACAACACTGCTGCCCACAATTTGTAGGAAGCCTCGACAGTGGGAGACATGGGCAGAAGTCTGGATCGGATAAATGTAATCATAGATGGTCGAGAAGCTGACCACCAGTCCTCGGTGGTAGAAATAGAAGGTAAAATCCATGACACTCGAATTTCTATTTTAATTGACCCTAGAGCTACATTAAGTTATATTACTCCCGATGTAGTAGAGTTGAATAAACTTAAGAAACAAAAGAACAAAAAATCTTGGTTGGTACAACTAGCAACTAGTGCTAAAAGAAAAGTAGTTAACTTTATTTTTGGTTTTGAGTTCATCTTAGATGGTCAAAATATAAGGACCAATGTGAACATCCTACCACTAGGATCTTATGATATGATTATCGGGATGGATTGGTTGGAACAACATAAAGCAGTACTAGACTGTTATAGAAAGATACTTAGCTACAAAGATAATTTTGGCACTATTAGAACAACCCAAGCCATACCAAAACCTATGTCAGATAGACAAGTGTTAGCGATGCAATTCAAGAAATGTATTAGAAAGGGATATCAAGTTTACGCCATCCAAGTGACAAATCTTTTAGAAAAATAAAATAAACCCAAGCTAGAAGACTTTGCTGTCCTACGTGAATTCAGAGACATGTTTGTTGATGAGATACCAGAATTACCTCCTAGGAGAGAAATATATTTCTCCATAGACTTACTACCCGGATCAGCCCCCATCTCAAAATCACCCTACCGAATGAGTCTACCGGAACTGACATAATTAAAAATACAATTACAAGAAATGTTGGACAAAGAATATATCAGACCAAGTGTCTCACCATGGGGTGCACGAGTCCTCTTTGTGAAAAAGAGAGACGGTAATTTATGACTATGTATCGATTATAGACAACTAAACAAAGTGACCATTAAGAACAAATACCCCTTACCACAGATAAATGATCTCTTCGATCAAGTTGGTGGGCCCAAGATCTTCTCAAAATTGGATTTACGATCCGGTTATCATCAAGTTAGGATAAAGGACTAGGACATAAACAAAACAACTTTTCGAACAAGATACAAAAACTATGAGTTTGTAGTCATACCTTTCGGACTCACTAATGCACCAACCACATTTATGTGCTTAATGAACAACAATTTTAACCAGTACTTAGACAAGTTCGTAGTAGTATTTATCGACGATATTCTGGTCTATTCTAAAACGGAGGAGGAACATGATGAACACTTATGAATAGTTCTGCAAACACTAAGGAAACACAAACTATATGCAAAATTCGACAAATGCGATTTTTTTCAAAAAGAAATACAATATTTAGGACATGTCATCTCCTCGGAAGGTATTGTCGTAGACCCGAAAAAGATAAAAACCAGCATGGAGTGGCGAGTACCTAAGGATGTGGTAGATATCCGGTCATTCATGGGACTCACTGGTTATTATCACAGATTTATAGAAGGGTTCTCCAAGATAGCCTACCCTATCACGTCATTACAAAAGAAAGGGACCAAGTTTAACTGGTCGTAAAAGTGTCAAGACAGTTTTAACAGGCTAAAATAATTGTTGACATCGACGCCCATCTTGAAGGTTGCAGACCCAGATAAAGACTTCACAGTATGCGTTGATGCAAGTAAAGAGGGACTAGGTGGTGTTCTAACATAGGAAGGGCACGCGATTTGTTATGAGTCCCAGAAATTAAAGGAACATGAACAAAATTATATCACTCGTGACTTAGAATTGGCAGCAGTAATACATGCCTTAAAAATGTGGCGACACTATATAATGGGTAGAAAATTCTTACTATTGACAGATAATAGCGGAGTGAAATGTCTGTTTAACCAACCAGACGTTAATGCAAGACAAGAAAGGTGGCTAGCCTTCTTGAGCGAATTCGACTTCGAGGTCAGACATATCAAGGGTAAGGAAAATAAAGTAGCAAATGCTTTAAGAAGAAGAGTACATGGGTTATTTGAGATAAATATCAGCAAGGCGGAAAGTGATCTGGAACAAAGAAAAAGAACAACAGGTATTAACGATAGGAATTACACTAAGATGATGGAAGACTTTCAAAATAGTATCGCAAACCAAGATAAACCAAATATAAGTATCGATAAGAAAGGACTTTTAAGATTTAAAAACAGACTGTACATACCAGATTCAATAAGGTTAAAATTTACTGTTTTAGACGAAGTGCATAAGAAACCGTATTCTGGCCATCCACGTTAACAGAGGAAAATAAGAGCACTCAGAAAACTATTTTACTAGCCTAACATGAAGGGAGAAACAACAGATTACTTGGATAGGTGCCAAGATTGTTAGTAGGTTAAGGCCGAACACCAACATCCAACCAACCTATTACATCCATTGCCAGTACCAGGATGGAAATGGGAGACCATATTGCTGGACTTTATAACAGGTTTGCCTAAAACTCAGAAACAAAATGATTCAATCATGGTTGTAATCGATAAAATCAGTAAGTCTGCATACTTTATTCCTGTAAAGTATACTTTTAAAGCTATTAATATTGCTTAAATATTCATGAAAGAAATTTTTAGACCGCATGGTATTTCTAAAATGGTGATTTCAGATAGAGATGTAAAATTCACATCCGCTTTTTGGAAGGAATTGTTTGCAGGGCTAAATACTGATTTGAATTTCAGTACGAGTTATCATCCACAAACGGATGGACAAAACGAAAGGACAAATCAAATCATAGAGGATATTCTCCGCATGTATGTAAGAACAAATCCGAACAAGTGGGAAGACTACCTACACTTGGTAGAATTTGCATATAACAATGGGTACCAAACTTTGGCTAAGTTGAGCCCTTTCGAAATACTGTACGATAGAAAGTGTACAACTCCAATTAGTTGGGATAACCCAGCTGAAATACTCATGGTTGGGCTATAGATGCTCCAATAAATGGAGAACATGGTAAGAAAGGTACAATAGAACTTGAAAGAAGAACAGGATAGACATAAGAGCTATGCAGATCATAAAAGAGGACATGTGGAATTTCAAGTGGGAGACCATGTTTACTTGAAGGTCAAAGCCCAGAAAAGCTCATTGAAGTTAGGGAACTGTGCCAAGATAGCACCCAGGTTTTGTGGGCCCTTCGAGATACTGGCTCGAATTGGACCCGTAGCATATCAACTTTCACTACCAGCTAATCTAAGAATTCATAATGTATTACATGTTTCCCTGTTAAAAAAATATATTCATGACCCTACTCATATGATCGATTGGAACTTGGTGCAGGTGGAACCCGAAGGCAAGTTCCAGGTGGAACCCCTGTGCATTCTGGACTGGAGAGAAATAACACTTTGAAACAGAGCCATCACTCAGGTAAAGGTGTAATCGAAGCACTGTAGTCGTGAGGACGCCACTTTGGAATTGGAGGGAGATTTGTGGAAATCTCATCCAATCCTATTCCAGGAAAGGAACGAACACTGAGGATAGTGTTTTACTGAAGGGGGAAAGGATGTGACATCCCTCCCCCCCAAAAAAATAAAAATATTTTTGAAATAGGCTGGAAATTTATTTCCGTTTTTGGAAAATTCGAATTTGAATTTTTTTTTCCATTTATGGAAATTTTGAATTTTGAATTTAATAATTGTATTTAATTATTGTGGCTATTGGGAAGAGATTTGTTTGAACTCAACTAACCATTTGACTATGACACTTGTATCACAACAGAATATTTATATTAATTGCAGGAGGAAAAATGGAACATCCATGTTAAAATCAACTGACCATGACTCCATGAGTGGGGAAACATGTTGGAACTGCCTCTAGGCTGATTATGAGAAGTGGAAAATTAGAGATTTGGCCACTGGAAGCCCCTAAAAATCAGGGATTAAGAAAGCTGTGAAAATCCCCAAAGGAGGGAAAAAGACCTTGGCAAAAAAAATTGATAAATAACATATGCGAGGAGGCAGGACGCTGCCAGGTATGCTGGGAAAATATTTTTGAGCTCTCTTGCTATTATGAACACTGTAGATTGAGTGTGAGGCAAGAGGAGCCTATTGAAACAGAATTTCCTTGCTGTTATTAGCACTGTTGAGTAAGTGTGAGGCAAGAGGATAACTATTGGAATTGAAGGACATTGTTGAGGAGGAGTTTCCAAGTTCGCCCTCATGGATTCATGGTCAGGCAAGGGGATCAATCAGGCAAATAGATTTGGCTGCCCTGTTCTATGGTTGGGAGGAATGTGGCTGTTCCCTTTGTCTTCCCATGGATTGGATTAAGATATGTTAATTTTCCCCTCTCTATTATGAATGGCTATGTCTTTTGATATTATGTATCCATTGAATCTGAACTGGAATAAGTTAGATTGTATGTCTGTATGACCTTTTTACATCTAGGGTATTGTATTTGATTAAATCAGATCTATAACGATTTTTTCCCACTTTCTGTTCGAATGTTTTTATATGATTCTATGTATCTAACAATATGCTCTAACAATATGAAACAATATATTAGATGTGTATAGAATGGAAAATTTCGGGAGTTAAAGAATTTTGGAAACCCCTTTTTGTTTTTTTTTGGATGCTAAAATAATCTTGAGAATCGACACCTTTTAGAGGTTTTGTTTTCCTTGTTTCTTTTCAGAATGGGCTACCCTTTCCTTAGTCAAGGTCTATGACAAATTTAGAGATTTTCCCTTATAGAAAACCTTTATCCTTTTGTATCCTTCTATCCGTGTAAAATTCTTAAGTCTTTATGCTTTCGAAATTTGGGAATTGTTGGGTGTTGTTGTTCAACATTTGAAACCTGGAAACCCGAATCTGGAAATCCAGAAGTGTTAAGTCCACACCCTTTCACTTTTCGCAATTTGGGAAATGTTGTGTTATGATGTTTGACATTTGAAACCCCGAAAACCCGAATCCCGAAATCCCGAAGTGTTAATTCCACACCCTTTCACTTTTTAGAATTCGGGAATTGTTGTGTTATGTTGTTTGACATTTGAAACCCCAAAAATACGAATCCCAAAATCCCAAAGTGTTAATTCCACACCCTTTCACTTTTCAGAATTCGAGAATTGTTGTGTTATGTTGTTTGACATTTGAAACCCCAAAAACCCGAATCCCGAAATCCCAAAGTGTTAATTCCACACCCTTTCACTTTTCGAAATTCGAAAATTGTTGTGTTATGTTGTTTGACATTTGAAACCCCAAAAATCGAATTCTGAAATCCAGAAGTGTTAATTCCACACCCTTTCACTTTTCGGAATTCGGGAATTGTTGTGTTATGTTGTTTGACATTTGAAACCCCAAAAACCTGAATCCTGAAATCCCGAAACGTTAGTTCCACGCTCTTTTCTTTTCATAATTCGGGAATTGTCTGTGGTTGATGTTTCGACTTTTGAAGTCACGGGATTCTGAACCCATAAATCCCGAAATGTTAGTTCCACGTTCTTGTCTTTTCGCAATTTCGGGATTCGTTTGTATTTGATGTTTGGTTTTTTGAAGTCACGAAATTTAGAACCCCGAAATATTGAAGTGCTTGGCATTTTCGCATTTTCAGAAGTCTGTTCATGTTTATGTTGGACATCGAAACTCGTGAATTCCCGAACCCAGAAATCCCAAAATGTGGGTCCCACCTTTCCTCTTTCTCCTTTTCAGAGGTTTGTATCTGTTGATGTTTGGCTTCTGTACTCATGAAATCCCGAATCCCAAAACCCCGAAGAGCTCGGTATCTTTTCGCAATTTCGGGAAATGTTGTTTGTTGATGTCTGGCTCTTGTACTCGCGAAACCCCGTAATGCTGGCCCACAGTCGTTTTGTATTTCAGATTTCGGCAAACAACAGGGTCCCTTGTTTTGTTCGGTACTTGTGATCAACGAAACCCGTTTGACCTCTGTTTCTTCACAAAGCTGTAGGAACTTAGAAGAAACTTACTGTTATGGGAACAACCCTAATAATGTAATAAATGGACTGGTAAAAGAATGTTGGGGAATTCTTTATCCCGGATAGAGGTGGGAGTAATAGATCATATTACCAGTCATTTGTATTGTAGACATAGGGTAGTATTTTGTTTTTATGTAGGGTTTTGGTCATAAAAAGCCCAAATTTGCTTGTCTTGTTAGTACCGTGGTAATGTTATAGGTACTAACAGATAAGAGAGTAGTTATAAATTTCAGGATCTTAAATTAAACATTGAAGTGATAAGTAAATACTCATTTTATTGTCAGAGAAAAAAGGAGGAAAAAATCGCGTGAGGAGCGTGAGGGTGTGAGGAGCGCGACCTAAGCGTGGAGCACAACATAGCAAGCAGGGGTCCCCTAGCCATGGACGATGGTGGGGGAGCCATCCCCATCTCTCCCCCTTTGCCAGAGATCGATGCATTTAGGAAACTTGTGGCCGAGGCTTCCAAGAGACCGCCGTTAGCAGCTCAACAAAAATTTGTCAAGAAACTAGAATGCATCCCAAGCGTAGAACTGCCATTAGAAGAAACTTGCAGGTCAACAATCAATCTTGTAGACAGAGGCCTCATCGGGCAATTTACCAGGCTCTGGCCCTCTCCCAAATCTGTCGAAGCCTGGGTGCAGAGGAACTGGAGCCCGCTCATCTCAGAAGGGATAAAGAGTCATTTTGTAGGGAAAGGCTACTTCATTTTTGTCTTTGAAAACCCTGAAGATAAAAGCCTCATCTTCAGAAATGACCCATATTTCATGGGACCCCAGGGGTTATATCTAAACAAATGGACTCTGGATTTCGATCCATCTCAGGATGTGCCATCCGCCATTCCAGTTTGGGTTCATCAGTGGATCACAGTCCAGAAAACAGGGACAGCAAGATCCAAAAGCAAAGGAAAAATGAAGAGTGGTAACCCCAGGAAACTGGAGCAAGAGCAACCCAACGGGGACCCCAACCCCACGTCGTAATCAGTAACTCAAATAGAAAAATATCAATAAGGAAATAGAAGAACCTGAAATAATCATGGACAACGGGGAACATCCAAAGTCCCCCCCAAAAACGAAAGATATAGGGGAACAAGCGAAAACGACAGTAATCTTGGATGCAACCCCCTCTCCTTCATATGTAGACATATCCAGAAAGAAAATGATAGAACCAACAAGCTCCTCCGAGGATGATATCTTAGAAATTCCAGACAAAAGAGAAGGAAGGAAGTCCTGTAAAGAAGCAAGGGAGGAAGAGGCAGAAAGACAAAAGACCCAAGGAAGCCAACCCACCATAGAAATGTCAATCAGCAGAAACAAAAGAATAAGGTCTCTAAAAGGAGGAGGCCCATCCACCCCCAATAGTAAGTAATAAAAATCATCTCTTGGAACTGTAGAGGTATGGGGAACTCGACGAAAATCGAAGCGGTTAAGGACCTGATTAAAGTGGAACTAACAGACATTCTCATGCTCTAAGAGACAAAAATCGAAGGGGAAGCCCTTCTAGAGATTAGTAAAAACAAATGGCAGAAGAATACAGGGAAAGCGATCAGTGCAAGGGGCTCCTCCAGAGGAATAGCAACACTATGGAAGGAAGATCAGTTCAACCTCGTCAACTCCTACAACACTCAGCATTGGATCTTCACAGAACTGAAGCATACAACAAGTAGGTTAACCATTGCATTATTCAATCTTTATGTACCAACTTTGCACTCTAAAAAGAAAGATTGTTGGAAAACTTTAAATGAGTATCTAGAACTAATTTCCCCAAACAATATAATTATTGTTGGAGATCTCAACCTAGTAATGAATGGAAAAGAAAAGAGGGGAGGAAGGACCAGTAAGGACTAACAGATTCATGTAGTAGAAGACATGATATAGCAGTGGGATCTAATGGATTTTAAACCATGCATAGGGCTCTACACCTAGACCAATAATAGGATAGGGGAGGAACACATTTCTGCCAGATTGGATAGGTTTTTGGTTCAAAGCACTTTGTTGTTGGAAAGGAAGCTAATCTCCACAACAATCCTCCCCAAGCTTACCTCGGACCACAAACCCATCCTGCTTTCATTAGAGGAAGAAGAAAATTTAGGCCCAATCCCGTTCAGATTCAGCCCTTTGTGGAAAGAAAAGAGTGGCTTCTATGAGACAGTCCGACTGGAATGGGCCACCACAGTTACTGGGTCTCCCCACTTTGTTTGGGAACAAAAATTAAAAATAAAAAAAACAACACTCAAGGAATGGAGAAAAATCCCGAAAAGAAATCCAAACACCCAAAGAATGGAGCTAGTGCAACAATTGGGAAAGCTACAGAATGAAATGGAAATAAAAGATATTGCTAATACAGATCTGGAAAAGGAACAAGCAATCCAAAGTAAAACTTACCACTCCCTCAGAATCAAAGAATAATATTGGAGACTAAAATCCCGTAGCTTATGGTTGGAATCTGGAGACAGAAACACATCTTACCTCCATCGCCAATTTAAAGCCCAACTCTCTAGGAATCACATCTTTGAAATCACAACCAATGATGGGAAGATTTGCAAAGGAATAGATCAAATAAAGGCTGTTGTTGTCTCACATTTCCACCATCTTTACAGCAAAGAGAATGATGATAACGAAGAAGTCAGTAAGGAATTCCTCAAGAACATCCTGGCTCTGGTTACAAAAGAAGATAACACAGCACTATTGAGTCCAACCAACGAAGAATAGATCAGCAAAATCATCTGGTCTATGGCCCCTGACAAAGCTCTAGGGCCAGACGGGTTCACTATTCATTTTTACAGGATATGTTGGAATATAATCAAATCTGAGCTCATTAGAATGATAAAAGGATTCCTACAGAAAGCAAAACTGGGAGGTGGCACCAACTCAACTTTCCTCGCTTTAATCCCGAAAGAAACAAACCCAGCCTCCTTTGATAGATTCAGGCCAATCTCCCTTTGTAACGCCTCTTATAAGATAATTGCAAAACTCCTTGCAAACAAAATAAATCCACTGTTGGGCAAGATCATCTTAGAATCACAGGGAGGATTCGTCAAAGGGAGACACATCCTGGACAATGTAATCCTAGTTCAGGAAGCTATGAATTCCAGCAAACTCAGAAAAGACAAGGGAATGTTGATCAAGTTAGACATGGCTAATGCCTTCGACAGAGTAAAGTTGTCCTTCCTATATCAAGTGCTACTCTCATTCGGATTTGAGCAAGAGTTTGTAAACCTGATACAAGCCTGCACCCACAGCCCATGGATACCACCTTTGGTAAATGGGAGGCCAACAGAGTTCTTTAAATCTTTGAGGGGGTTGAGGCAAGGTTGCCCTCTCTCTCCTTTTCTATACATTTTAATGGCGGATTCACTCAGCAAGAAGTTGGAGCAGGAAAGGTTAATAGGAGCTTCCCCAGGCTTGAGAATTACGAAAGACCTTAAGCCTATTAATCATGCTCTGTTTGCAGATGACTCTCTTATGCTAGGAGGAGCCTCAAACAGAGTAGCTTCTGCATTCAAGAGCATACTTCAAGAATACTGCAAAGTGTCAGGAGCTTTGATAAGCGAAAGGAAAATTGATATCTATAGTTGGAATGCAGCAGAACACGAAACTCAAAGGATTTCATGCACCCTGGGGTTCAAAGGGTATGCAGATTGGGAAAAGATATAGTACCTTGGGCTGCCATTATCACTAGTCATAAATAAAGTCAACCTATGGGAAGGAGTCTTAACAAAAATTAAAGGAAAAATGGATGCTTGGGGAGGAAATTGGCTCACACATGGAGGAAAATTAACACTGATAAAGTCAGTTCTCTCCTCACTGCCGATCTACCAAGCAGCCTACCTCATGGCACCCAAATCGATTTTTGGGAAAATCAACAAGTTGCTGAGAGATTTCCTGTGGCACGGTGGTAAAGGGAATCAACACAAGTTCCATTTGGTCAAATGGGAAACAGTAAAGCTGCCTCTGGGAGAAGGCGGGCTCCAGATTAGAGATCCAACTCTTGTTAACACTGCACCTGGATGCAAAATCCTGTGGAAGATGCACAGTGCTCCTTCTCATCCTGTCAGTAAAATGTTGTTGCACAAATACATTCCCAGCACTAAAATTCGAAATTTACAAAACACCACCTACAGGAAAAGCACGCAGCTATGGCAATTGTGACTCAAAGGGACGCGAATCTTCACCCAGGATCTGTAACGTGTTCCTGGAAATGGAAAATGGACTTACCTATGGACATATCGGATAATGGGGAGGTCATCCCTTGCCTCAAACGCTAGCCTGAACGAAATTCGTGTTTTTCTTGCCCGCAGAGGAAAACAGAGTATCAGTGACATCTCAAATTGGAATGAGGACGGCTCCTGGTCAGAATGGAATTTCGCCAATGTCCCAAATCTCCTCCTCCAATAGCCTGAATCGCTCAAAGCAGAGCTCCGAGAGGCAACACCTATGCACAAGAATGAAAAAGACAACTGGGGCTGGGGACCCAGAGGGAGTTACTCTACATCCAAAGGCTACGCTATGCTTCAATGCCAGAAAGATAGACCACCCCCAGCAAAAATCTGGAAGGAGGTATGGGACTCTACTGCGATTCCCAAGGTAAATTTTTTCTTCTGGACTCTAATGCACAAAAAGATTCTGACCGGCGAAAACTTAATGAAAAGAAACATTGCAGGCCCTCAAAGATGTGCTCTATGCAAAGAAGCCATGGAAACATCTGACCATTTGTTTGTAGACTGTCAATTTGCAAACAAAGTCTAGCTCCTTACCCTCCATGGTCTCAAGGTTGCTGCCCCCTCTAACATCTCAGTTGTAGATCTTTTTACAACCTGGAAGGACTGCTATCCCTTGCTTTCAATGAAAACGCTATGGGACAGAGTTTGGATCTCCATCCCTAAGTATGTGTGCTGGAAGCTTTGGCTTGCAAGAAACGAGCAAATCTTCAACAATATAGCATGGACCCCCAACATGGTAGCTGTGAAAGCAAAAGGTCTCCTCTTAGAAACTTTGAGTTCTCAAAACCACAAAACAAACATCTCGCTGCAGCAGGAAGAAAAGAATTAGCTCGGTAACTCTGTGCTCACTCTTCGGACCCAAAGCATTGAAAAACCCCATTCCGAAACAAAATGGATGCTAAGAAACAATCGTGACACTTTCTAGATATGGTGGCAGAAGCAAGGAATAACTACAACATTCTTCGATGACGCCTCCAAAGGAAATCCTGGTACAGCGGGAGCTGGAGGAATCATTTACTCCAGCGAAGGCAAAAATCTAGGAACCTTCTGTTGGGGACTCGAACAACGAACCAACAACCAAGAAGAAATCCTGAGTTTGATAAAATTCTGCTAGATAGTCAAGGAAAGAGGCCACCAGAACCTACAAGCGTTTGGAGATTCTGAAATCTTGATCAAAATGATACACTCGGGAGGACAGTTCAATGATGTTGGCCTAAACAAGAACCTGCAAAGACTAAGACACATTCTCCAGGACTTCACCTCCTTCAACTGCTACCATATAATCAGGGATTCAAGCAAAGAAGCAGATACTTTAGCCAATAAAGGCTGCCTCTTGGCCCAAGGAGAACTATGCATAAATGATGGAGACCCAATAAAAATTTCTATTCCTTGAAAAGGACAACAACATGTAAAATATTGTAGATGGTTTTGCGAAGGATGTAAGGCTTCGACAAGCTGGATTTCCCATTTAATAAAATACATAACCATTTTAGTTAAAAAAAAATAAAAAAAATACTCATTATATCGTCGATTTGAAAACTTAAGTTGAATTGTAAGGACAGCCGATGAAAGTAAGGACTCTAGAAAACCTTCTCTCTCAAGCCTTCTAACAAAACGCTTACTTGCTTGAGATCTCGAAACTTTTCAAGGATAAATGTACAAATATATATATATATATATATATATATTGGTGATTTTTGAGGTACATTACATATGGCCATTTCCCATTCCTCGGTGGAATTGATAAGTTGTCATTGTTGGTTTTATTACCAAGCTTCCTAGAATTATGAAGCAACATGATTCGATCATGGTAGTGGTGGATAAATAAACAAAGGATACCCATTTTATTCCATTGAAGCTAAAACATAAGGAAACCAACATTGTAGAGATTTATATCAAAGAAATTGTTAGTCTACATGGTGTGTCTAAGGAAATTGTCTTTGATAGAGATCCAAAATTCACATCAAATTTTTGGAAAGGATTAATGGATTTGGTACAAATTTAAAAATTTTAGTATAACATATCACCCAAAGTTAGATGGGCGTACAGAGAGGATCAATCAGGTGATTAAATATATGATTATGATGTATGTAATAGACAAGAATTCTAGGTGGGAAGAATACCTTCATCTAGTTTAATTTTCTTACAATAATGGGTATCAATCATCTTTGAATATAAGCGCATTTAAAGCCTTGTATGGAAAAAGGTGTAACACACCTATCAGTTAAGACAGCCTAGTGGATAAAGCCATCATTGAGCCATAGCTACTCCGGGAAATGGAAAAGTGGATGGTGAAAATAAAGAAAAACATAAAGGTTTCATAGGATAGGAAGAAAAATCATGTAGACAAAGGCATAGCACACAAACAATTTAGAGTGGGTAATCATGTCTTCTTGAAAGTGAAGGATAAAATGAGTTGGAAGCTTCCCAAAAATGGCAATAAGGTATTGTGGACCATTTGAAATATTGGAGAGGATTGGTCTTATTGCATACATGCTTTCATTGCCTACATCTATGTGAATTCATAATGTGTTTAATGTTTTTTTTCTTAAAAAGTATGTGCATGATCCTAACCACATAATTGATTGGGTTGTGATCCAGATGGAGCACAAGGGTGACTTCTAGATCTAGTGAATGTGCATATTGGAAAAGAGGATCAGAGTTCTCAGGAATTGAACCATAGACCTAGTAAAGGTCCAATGGACCTACTAAGTTCCTAAAGATGCTACATAGGATAATGAGGATTCCATGCACGAGGAATACCCACAACTTTTGGAAGATTTTTTATTGTACAATTGCATGTGATGCACTAAGGATAGTGCATAAATAAGGGGGAGGGGAATGCAATACCCATAGGTTGTGAATGTATATATGTACATGTATGTTTTTATAGGATGGCGAGCCAGTATGGTTTTTGG
>ML857662.1:32485-52905 GCA_009831015.1 Picea engelmannii
ATAAAGTGATTATTAAGTGAATGCATTTTTTAATTAATGTGAGATTAATTAAGTTAAATGCCTAAGTTGACATTAGTAACTTAAGTGAGTTGATTAAGTCGTAGCCATTAGATTTAAAGTGAACATCATATTATACCTCAGTCATTGAATACTTTAGAGGAGATCTAAGGTTTTGGACTTAGGGTAAACTCAATTTCAAATGCAGCCTAGGTGCGAGGATGAGACTCAAAAAGACAACATAGGAGCAAAGAGAGATTCTTTTCTCATGTGCTTGTGTCACACAAAATGGGGAGAGTTTAGGGGAAACAAGGGAGATAACAAATAGGTGGGATAGGCTATTGCTGCATTGTTTCCCTTCGAGGTTTTTTCTAGAGGTGTTTACCCTAAATATATTGTGCAATGTGATTGTTTTTTGTTTGTATGTTTTCGCTGGAATTGGTTAGGAACCTAGTTGTGCATCTAGTTAATAAAGTGATTTTATTTAAGATAAGTGTCAAGAGTTGGGTTGGAGAAAAACTAACATGGTGTGAGAGGCGAGACTCTAAAAGGTGAAACTAGATTACACAGGACGAAATTTGCAACACATTTACAGGTATGTGGAAATTATTTTTATATAGATTGAACTTGTTATCCATAATTTTGGTTGTCATGCTGATGTAATGATGATGGAGAACTCAATATCTTCACTAGAACCCTTTCCTGAGTAAAGTTACCTTTGTCCTTTTCCAGAAATCATATTTTTAAGGGAGCTTCACAGGCTACCTATATACTTGCCTGCGAGAATGCATGATTCTCGCAGGCTGCATTAAGCTGGGGTGCAAGAAGTTCACACTGTACCTAACTATCAGGGTGTGAACATCTTCTAAAGAGACGAAAAAGATAAATTCTCGAACCTTCTAGAAGGGAATCTTCTAGAAGGATGAGTTGGCATTCAAATGATCATCTAAGTACAGGGTTTCCTGATATATTGGGATCTTTTCCTATCCAAGTAACTAATCCATTCTCTCTTATAAATTGATGGGTCTCTCATGGAAAAGGTTAGCATCAAACTAGCAAGAGATTTATTGGAGAATTAGTGCAAGATTGTATGAAGGACTGATGCTACAACATCTAGGAACACCAACAAGGTTATCAAAAGTGGTTGATCTTCTTCATGCATGAGCAAGTGTGTGTGTCAGAGCTAGGAGTCATTGAAAGGAGATCTACAACATAAAGGCTCTGGTTGTAAGTCTTACCTTCTATGAATTTAATACAGTAATATGTCCCTTTCACATAAAGCTAATGTCACTTTATTACATAACTCCTTGATCATATGTATAGATTAGCTATTGAATATATTGAATTGTCTTCACTTCGATTGGTTTGTCCTGTTGTGATCTTGACGATACAAGAGCATTGAAGCAAAGCCGGACAACAGAGACTCAAGGAAGGAATCACAAGGTATGTTCATGATTCTTCCCTCCTCGTCCATTCATTAGTCTAAATCTAGGGAAAGAGTATTATTCTGTCCTGCTTTGTTCTAGATACGGGTGGATCTAGGGAGATCAGTTTGTGTCCGCACTTACGGATTAATCCTGAAACAGAACTTGTGGGGTTAATAAAATAAATTAGAAAAAAGAGAGAAATTAAAAGGAAGTAGTCATACATCGTACAGATGGAATAAAGGCGACAGATATGAGATAGATCGTGTTGAGCCATGGATTGGATGAGATAACCATGTATTGTACAGTTGTTCATATGTGTAGTAGATCTTGGGATGAACTAAGGATTAACAGTGAAGAGAGGATCTGGGCTTAAGGTATCTCACGTGGGTGTGTTAAGTGAGTCAAAAAATAACTTGTGTGGGTACTGAAGATGTGGGAAGAAAAAATACTAACGTGGGATAGACCTGGGAACACAAGGAGATCTCGTAGAGAGACAACATCTCATGAGTGAGGCTTGGTGTGGAGGCATGAAGTTTTAGCAGAGAAGAGTGTCCCTGCAGAAGATAGGGCAAGAGTGATAACCCAATAGGGAAAGAGGTAAGGTAATGAATCCATGCAATGGGAAGCAGGTCCTCGGTAGGGATTCAGGGAGGTGAAACATTGTTTTGAGTGGCTTGTGAGCATTGGAAAGCAACAAAGTGACAAAGGACAATGATTGCATAGCTTTGAAGGTTGAGAAACTAAGAAGGATTCAACCTTCA
The DNA here is from genome assembly GCA_009831015.1 of Picea engelmannii. Classification (NCBI taxonomy): domain Eukaryota; kingdom Viridiplantae; phylum Streptophyta; class Pinopsida; order Pinales; family Pinaceae; genus Picea; species Picea engelmannii. The sequence continues at coordinate 34,671 of ML857662.1, forward strand.
AGTTTAGGAGGGCAGGACGAACCTTCCAAGTATGTTCAGAAGAAGTCATGGTGGGAGATGGCCATTTGTTTGATCATAGAAGGGTTACTCATTTCATTGCTGATATAACCCCTCTGCATGCACATAGGTAACAAATTTAGACCTTCATCTTCTGTCACGGCCTCCACTGGTTAATTATTAATTGCAACGTTTTTGGATATCATTGATTGCAGGTCTCCCAAAAAAGAATATTGTGGATCATGACGAATCATCATGTTGTTGCGATTAGAGATTGAAGATGGTATTTGGGATGGATACCAAGCAATCCCAGATACCATATTCACTCTCTAATAGAAACAACATGATGATTCATCATGATAAAAAATATTCTTTTTTGGGAGAGTTGCAATCAATCACATCTGAAAATGTTGTAGTTAATAATTACCTGGTAGAGGCCGCGACGATGGAAGAAGGCCCAATTTGGTTTCCTATGTGCATGTAGAGGAACTGTATAAACAATGACACGAGTAACCCTTTTATGGTCAAACAAATGAACACAGAAATGGAAATAGGTGCCATCTACTTCAACCATGATGACTGGATATCATCTCAGCAAAGGAAATCTAACTTTATCATTAACCCTCATGGAGAAGGTGTGCAGGCTAAGCCTTGTTTTCTGTCCTTCAAAGAATAACCTTTATGTCTAACAAAATTCTCAAAGTGATATTTTCAACATGTAATGAGCTCTAATCGTGGGCGATTTTGTTTCTTTGGGGAAACATTGGAAATTAGGGTTCTCATAGATTATTGTTCTAACTTGATACTTCACCAATTTTTGAGCTCCATGAATTCAATTTACAATATTTTGTTGAGCCTCATTTTGCGAAAAAGTTGACCCACATTTTTTTTTTTTTATAAGAATAATGATAGTTTTCTAATAATTTGATAGTATGTAACATTTACAAAGCTTGATTCTTCTATTGAGGTGAACTATGATTTTGGAAGAGAGGTGAATCGCAGACAAAAAATATTTATGCATCTAAATATGTTGACAAATATCTATCTTAGTCTATATGTTATTAAACACATAGAGGTTTCTGCTTGGGGTTTTGACAAATATCCACAACAACCTAGATTTTATTAAACACATAGAGGTTAAACTTTATGCTTGAGGATTTAATTGGTTTATTCTTGAAGTTTTGATAGAGATTAAGATGACTGATAGAAGTTTGCACCTTGAAGAATTTGATCCCTCTCGACACTTAATAGATACAGGGTCAAAATAGATCTTTATTCAAAGTGTAATTGAGGCAATTTTATTTTTTTTAACGTAACATTATGTACATGACAATATCTCCCCCATATTGGATTGTAGAGAACCTCTCGATGCAATCTATCATATCTGAAAATGTTGTACTTAATAATTACCTCATAGAGGTCGCGTTAATGGGAGAAGGCCCAACTTGGTTTCCTATGTGCATGTAGACGAACTGTATGAAAAATGACACAAGTAACCCTTCTATGGTCAAACAAATGAACACTGAAATGGAAATGGGTGGCTTCTTGAAAAGACAAAAACTAGAGCTTAGAATGCACACCTTCTCCATGAGGGTTCATGATAAAGTTAGATTGCCTCCAATGAGTTGATTTCAAGAAGCTTGTTTGAAGTGGAAGGCACCCATTTCCATGTCATTTGTTCAAATGTAGAAAGGTTACTCATGTCATTGCTGATATAACCCCTCTACAAGCACATAGGTAACCAAGTTGGACCTTCATCTTTCGTTACACTCTCCACTGGTTTATTATTAATTGCAACATTTTTGGATATGATTGATTGTAGGTCTCCCAAAAAAATAATATTGTTGATCATGATGAGTCATCATGTTGTTGTGATCATAAATTGAAGATGGTATTTGGGATGGATACCAAGCAATCCAAGATACCATATTCAATCTCTAATAATAACAACATGATGATTCATCATGATCAACATTATTATTTTTTGTGAGATTTGCAATCGATCATATGTGAAAATGTTGTAGTTAATAATTATCTAGTAGAGGCCGGGACGATGGAAGACGACCCAAATGGACTGGTAAAAGAACATTGGGGAATTCTTCATCCTAGATAGAGGTGGGAGTAACAGATCGTATTACCAGTCATTTGTATTGTAGACATAGGGTTGTATTTTGTTTTTATGTAGGGTTTTGGTCATAAAAACCCCAATGTCACTTGTATTGTTAGGACTATGGTAGTGTTATAGGTACTAACAGATAAGAGAGTAGTTATAAATTTTAGGATCTTAAATTAAACATTGAAGTGATAAGTAAATACTCATTATATCATTGATTTGAAAACTTAAGTTGAATTGTAAGGACAGTCGATGATAGTAAGGACTCTAGCAAACCTTCAGACTCAAGCCTTCTAACAAAACACTTACTCGCTCGAGATCTCAAAACTTTTCAAGGAAAAATGTACAAATAATTTTAATTTTTTTGTGGTGATTTTTGAGGCACATTACAAATGGTATCAGAGAAAAAGTTACAACATTGGGCCTGAACAGGGCCACATTAATTTCTTAGTATATATTCTGATTTATGAAAAAACTAATAAATCTTGTGGAATACAAACATAAATCTTTTTTGTTTTGTGTTGAATAATGGCAGCCCAAGAAGGTGCAGAAATCAGGGTGGAAGACAATCTGCAGCAAGGACCTCCTGGAGATCCAAGACAGAATACTGATGGAAGCTCATCCATAGAGGTGTTGGAAAAAATGAGAAACCTTATTGTTGAACTATAGGTTTTCAAGGCCAACAATGAAAAATTGAAGAAGGCTCAATAGGAAGAACAAGAGATAAAAGAAGTCCTGCTGCGTAGTATAGTAACCAAGAAAATCCCAAAAGATGATAACCCTGAGGAAGAGGTCAGGAAAAGGGCCTCCAAGAATTTTGGTGCGAAAACAGAAAAAGGAGATAGTTCGTCTGAAGGGACACCTTCAGCTGAAGACAAAACCATACCAGACAAAAAAAGAAAACAAACAGACCACCTTGAAGGAGAATTTAAAAAGATTAAACCAACTACTTTTGATGGAGAGTCCAGGAGAGAAGAAGAAGCTGAGGCATGGTTGTTGGACATCAAAAAATACTTCCAAATCTACAACTATTCCAGCAACATGAAGGTCAGAATGGCCATCTACAATCTGAAGGGGAAGTCCAGCATTTGGTGGAAGGACTTGAAATTGGACAAGGGACTAAAGCAAAAACAGTTGGAATGGTCTGTCTTCAAGAAGTATTTTAAGAAACAATACCTTTCTAAAAGCTATTATGAAAGGAAGAAGAAATAATTTTATGAATTATGACTAAGACAAATGACGATGGATGACCTTATAAATAAATTTATGGAACTACTAAGTTTTGTACCATACATTCGAGAGGATAAGGTAAAAATCAAACGATTCTTAAGTTGTTTACCACAATCCTACAGGGACAAAATTGAGTTTGACAACCCCAAATCCTTGAGTGAGGCTTTTAGGAAGGCACGCATGTGTTATGACCAGTATAAACATTGGGTAGAGTTTCCGAAGACTTGGAAGGATAAGAAAAAAGATGGAATGTACTAGTGGAAGAATGGATACCAGCTAGCTCCTTATTGGAATGCAGCAAAAAGTTTCCCAAGGAAGAATTTTCACTCCAATCATCCGAATACGCAAGGTAGTGGTAAACTGGTAAACCTGGGAACGGAGAAATTTGGGGACAACTACTGCGAGCCATTAAGATGTTGGGAGTGTGGAGAGCCTCATCTAAGGAGGAGTTGTCCATGTCTAATTGCAGCAAACAACACTGCTGTCCACAATTTGCAGGAAGCCTCGGCAGTGGGAGACATGGGCAGAAGTCTGGATCGGAAAAATGCAACCATAGATGGTCGACAAGCTGACCACTAGTCCTCGGTGGTATAAATCGAAGGTAAAATCCACGACACTAATATTTCTATTTTAAGTGACCCAATAGCTACATTAAGTTATATTACTCCCAATGTAGTAGAGTTGAATAAACTTAAGAAACAAAAGAACAAAAAATCTTGGTTGGTACAACTAGCAACAGGTGCTAAAAGAAAAGTAGTTAACTTTATTTTTGGTTTTGAGTTCATCTTAGATGGTCAAAAGATAAGGACGAATGTGAACATCCTACCACTAGGATCTTATGATATGATTATCGGGATGGATTGGTTGGAACAACACAAAGCAGTACTAGACTATTATACAAAGATACTTAGCTACAAAGATAATTTTGGCACTATTAGAACAACCCAAGGCATACCAAAACCTGTGTCAGATAGACAAGTGTTAGCGATGGAATTCAAGAAATGTATTAGAAAGGGATGTCAAGTTTACGCCATCCAAGTGACAAATCCTTTAGAAAAGGAAAATAAACCCAAGTTAGAAGACTTTGTTGTCCTACGTGAATTCAGAGACATGTTTGTTGATGAGATACCAGAATTACCTCCTAGGAGAGAAATATATTTCTCCATAGACTTACTACCCGGATCAGCCCACATCTCAAAAGCACCCTACCGAATGAGTCTACCAAAACTGACAGAATTAAAAATACAATTACAAGAAATGTTGGACAAAGAATATATCAGACCAAGTGTCTCACCATGGAGTTCACGAGTCCTCTTTGTGAAAAAGAAAGACAATAATTTATGACTATGTATCGATTATAGACAACTAAACAAAGTGACCATTAAGAACAAATACCCCTTACCACGGATAAGTGATCTCTTCGATTAAGTTGGTGGGCCCAAGATCTTCTCAAAATTGGATTTATGATCCGGTTATCATCAATTTAGGATAAAGGACCAGGACATAAACAAAACAACTTTTCGAACAAGATACATACACTATGAGTTTGTAGTCATACCTTTTAGACTCACTAATGCACCAACCACATTTATGTTCTTAATGAACAACATTTTCAGCCAATACTTAGACAAGTTCGTAGTAGTATTTATCGACGATATTCTGGTCTATTCTAAAATGGAGGAGGAACATGATGAACACTTATGAATAGTTCTGAAAACACTAAGGAAAGACAAACTATACGCAAAATTCAACAAATGCAATTTTTTTCAAAAAGAAATACAATATTTAGGACATGTCATCTCCTCGGAAGGTATTGTCGTAGACCCGGAAAAGATAAAAACCATCATGGAATGGCCAGTACCTGAGGATGTGGTAGATATCTGGTCATTCATGGGAATCACTGGTTATTATCACGGATTTATAGAAGGGTTCTCCAAGATAGCCTACCCTATCACGTCATTACAAAATAAAGGGACCAAGTTTAACTGGTCGTAAAAGTGTCAAGACAGTTTTAACAAGCTAAAATAATTATTGACATCGACGCCCATCTTGAAGGTTGCAGACCCACATAAAGACTTCACAGTATGCATTGATGCAAGTAAAGAGGGACTAGGTGTTGTTCCAACATAGGAAGGGCACGTGATTTTTTATGAGTGAAATTATGTCACTCATGACTTAGAATTGGCAGCAGTAATACATGCCTTAAAAATGTGGCGACACTATATAATGGGTAGAAAATTCTTACTATTGATAGATAATAGCGGAGTGAAATATCTGTTTAACCAACCAGACCTTAATGCAAGACAAGAAAGGTGGCTAGCCTTCTTGAGTGATTTCGACTTCGAGGTCAGACATATCAAGGGTAAGGAAAATAAAGTTGCAAATGCTTTAAGCAGACGAGTACATGGGTTATTTGAGATAAATATCAGCAAGGCATAAAGTGATCTGGAACAAAGAAAAAGAACGAGAGGTATTAACGACAGGAATTACACTAAGATGATGGAAGACTTTCAAAATAGTATCGCAAACCCAGATAAACCAAATATAAGTATCTACAAGAAAGGACTTTTAAGATTTAAAAACAGACTGTACATACCAGATTCAACAGAGTTAAAATTTACTGTTTTAGACGAAGTGCATAAGAAACCATATTCTGGCCATCCACGTTAACAAAGGACAATAAGAGCACTCAGAAAACTATTTTACTAGCCTAACATGAAGGGCGAAACAACAGAGTAATTGGATAGGTGCCAAGATTGTCAGTAGGTTAAGGCCGAACACCAACATCCAACCAACCTATTACAACCATTGCCAGTACCAGAATGGAAATGGGAGACCATATTGTTGGACTTTATAATAGGTTTGCCTAAAACTCAGAAACAAAATGATTCAATCATGGTTGTAATCAATAAACTCAGTAAGTTTGCATACTTTATTCTTGTAAAGTCTACTTTTAAAGCTATTAATATTGCTGAAATATTCATGAAATAAATTTTTAGACTGCATGGTATTTCTAAAATGGTGATTTCAGATAGAGATGTAAAATTCACATCCTCTTTTTGGAAGGAATTGTTTGCAGGGCTAAATACTGATTTGAATTTCAGTACGAGTTATCATCCACAAACGGATGGACAAAACGAAAGGACAAATCAAATCATAGAGGATATTCTCCGCATGTATGTAAGAACAAATCCGAACAAGTGGGAAGACTACCTACACTTGGTAGAATTTGCATATAACAATGGGTACCAAACTTTGGCTAAGTTGAGCCCTTTCAAAATACTGTACGACAGAAAGTGTACAACTCCAATTAGCTGGGATAACCCAGTTGACTGACTCATGGTTGGGCCAGAGATGCTCCAAGAAATGGAGAACATGGTAAGAAAGGTACAATAGAACTTGAAAGAAGCACAGGACAGACATAAGAGCTATGCAGATCAGAAAAGACGACACGTGGAATTTCAAGTGGGAGACCATGTTTACTTGAAGGTCAAAGCCCAGAAAAGCTCACTGAAGTTAGGGAACTATGCCAAGCTAGCACCCAGGTTTTGTGGGCCCTTCGATATACTGGCTCGAATTGGACCCGTAGCATATCAGCTTTCACTACCAGCTAATCTAAGAATTCATAATGTATTACATGCTTCTTTGTTAAAAAAATATATTCATGACCCTACTCATATGATCGATTGGAACTTGGTGCAGGTGGAACCTGAAGGCTAGTTCCAGGTGGAACCCCTGCACATTCTGGACCGGAGAGAAATAACACTTCGAAACAGAGCCATCACTCAGGTAAAGGTGCAATCGAAGCACTTTAGTCGTGAGGATGCCACTTTGGAATTGGAGGGAGATTTGCGGAAATATCATCCAATCCTATTCCAGGAAAGGAACGAGAACTGAGGATAGTATTTTACTGAAGGGGGAAAGGAAGTGACATCCCTCCCCCAAAAAAAAAAAAAAAATTTTGAAATAGGCTGGAAATTTATTTCCGTTTTTGGAAAATTTGAATCGGAATTTTTTTTGCCATTTATGGAAATTCTGAATTTCGAATTTAATAATTATATTTAATTATTGTGGATATTGGGAAGAGATCTGTTTGAAATCAACTAACCATTTGACTATGACACTTGTATCACAACAGAATATTTATATTAATTGCAGGAGAAAAAATGGAACATCCATGTTAAAATCAGCTGACCATGACTCCATGAGTGGGGAAACATGTTGGAATTGCCTCTAGGCTGATTATGAGAAGTGGAAAATTATAGATTTGGCCACTGGCAGCCCCTAAAAATCAGGAATTAAGAAATCTACGAAAATCCCCAAAGGAGGGAAAAAGACCTTGGCAAAAAAAATTGATAAATAGCATATGCGAGGAGGCAGGATGCTACCAAGTATGATGGGAAAAGATTTTTGAGATCTCTTGCTATTATGAACATTGTAGATTGAGTGTGAGGAAAGAGGATCCTGTTGAAACAGAATTTCCTTGTTGTTATGAGCACTGTTGAGTAAGTGTGAGGCAAGAGGATAACTGTTGGAATTGAAGGACATTGTTGAGGAGGAGTTTCCAAGTTCGCCCTCATGGATTCATGGTCAGGCTAGGGGGTGAATCGGGCAAATAGATTTGGCTGCCCTATTCTACGGTTGGGAGGAACATGGCTGTTCCCTTTGTCTTCCCATGGATTGGATTAAGATATGTTAATTTTCCCCTCTTTATTATGAATGGCTATGTCTTTTGATATTATTTATCTATTGAATCTGAACTGGAATTATGTATCTATTATGTAAAATTCTTAAGTCTTTATGCTTTCGAAATTCATGAATTGTTGGGTGTTGTTGTTCGACATTTGAAACCTGGAAACCCGAATCCGAAAATCCAGAAGTGTTAAGTCCACACCCTTTCACTTTTCGGAATTTGGGAATTGTTGTGTTATGATGTTTGACATTTGAAACCCCGAAAACTCGAATCCTGAAATCCCGAAGTGTTAATTCCACACCCTTTCACTTTTCAGAATTCGGGAATTGTTGTGTTATGTTGTTTGACATTTGAAACGCCGAAAACCCGAATCCTGAAATCCCAAAGTGTTAATTCCACACCCTTTCACTTTTCTGAATTCGAGAATTGTTGTGTTATGTTTTTTGACATTTGAAACCCCAAAAACCCGAATCCCGAAATCCCAAAGTGTTAATTCCACACCCTTTCACTTTTCGAAATTCAGGAATTGTTGTGTTATGTTGTTTGACATTTGAAACCCGAAAAACCGAATTCTGAAATCCAGAAGTGTTAATTCCACACCCTTTCACTTTTCGGAATTTGGGAATTGTTGTGTTATGTTGTTTGACATTTGAAACCCCAAAAACCCGAATCCCGAAATCCCGAAATGTTATTTCCACGTTCTTGTCTTTTCTCAATTTCGGGATTCGTTTGTATTTGATGTTTGGTTTTTTGAAGTCACAAAATTTAGAACCCCGAAATCCTGAAGTGCTGGCCATTTTTGCATTTTCACAAGTATGTTCATGTTTATGTTGAACATCGGAACTCGTGAATTCCTGAACCCAGAAATCCTGAAATGCGGGACCCACCTTTCCTCTTTCTCCTTTTCAGAGGTTTGTATCTGTTGATGTTTGGCTTGTGTACTCGCAAAATCCCGAACCCCAAAAACTCGAAGAGCTCAGTATCTTTTCGCAATTTTGGGAAATGTTATTTGTTGATGTCTGGCTCTTGTACTCGCGAAACCCTGGAATGCTGGCCCACAGTCGTTTTGTATTTCAGATTTCGGCAAGCAAGAGGGTCCCTTGTTTTGTTCGGTACTTGTGATCACCGAAACCCGTTTGACCTCTGTTTCTTCACAAAGTTGTAGGAACTTAGAAGAAACTTACTGTTATGGGAACAACCCTAATAATGTAATAAATGGACTGGTAAAAGAATGTTGGGGAATTCTTCATCCCGGATAGAGGTGGGAGTAACAGATCGGATTACCGGTCATTTGTATTGTAGACATAGGGTAGTATTTTGTTTTTATGTAGGGTTTTGGTCATAAAAACCCGAAAGTTGCTTGTGTTGTTAGGACTATGGTAGTTTTATAGGTACTAATAGATAGGAGAGTAGTTATAAATTTCAGGATCTTAAATTAAACATTGAAGTGATAAGTAAATACTCATTTTATCGTCAAATAAAAAAGGAGGAAAAAATCGTGTGAGGAGCGTGAGGGTGTGAGGAGCGCGACCTAAGCGTGGAGCACAATGCAACGAGCAGCGAGAAGGGGTCCCCCAGCCATGGACGCTAGTGGGGGAGCTGTCCCCATCTCTCCCCCTTTGCCAGAGATCGATGCATTTAGGAAACTTGTGGCTGAGGCTTCCAAGAGACCACCGCCAGCAGCTCAACAGAATTTTTTCAAGAAACTGGAATGCATCGCAAGCGTAGAACTGCCATTAGAAGAAACTTGCAAGTCGACAATCAATCTTGTAGACAGAGGCCTCATCGGGCAATTTACCGGGCTTTGGCCCTCTCCAAAATCCATCGAAGCCTGGGTGCAAAGGAACTAGAGCCCGCTCATCTCAGAAGGGATAAAGAGTCATTTCGTAGGGAAAGGCTACTTCGTTTTTGTCTTTGAAAACCCTGAAGATAAAAGCCTCATCTTCATAAATGACCCATATTTCATGGGACCCCAGGGGTTATATATAAACAAATGGAACCCGGATTTCGATCCAGCTCAGGATGTGCCATCAGTTGTTCCAGTGTGGGTTCATCAGTGGATCATAGTCGATAAAATAGGGACACCAAGATCCATAAGCAAAGGAACAATGAAGAGTGGCAACCCCAAGAAACTGGAGCAAGAGCAACTCGACAGGGACCCCAACCCCACGCCGCAATCAGTAACTCAAACAGAAAAAGCTCAATAAGGAAACAGAAGAACCAGAAATAATCAAAGACAACAGGGAACATCCAAAATCCCCCCCCAAAAGGAAAGATATAGGGGAACAAGGGAAAACGACAGGAATCCTGGATGTAACCCCCTCTCCTTCATATGCAGACATAGCCAGAAAGAAAATGATAGAACCGACAAGCTCCTCCGAGGATGAGATCTTAGAAAGGCCAGCCAAAAGAGCAGGAAGGAAGTCCCGTAAAGAAGCAAGGGAGGAAGAGGTAGAAAGAAAAAAGACCCAAGGAATCCAACCCACCATATAAATTTCAATCGACAAAAACAAAAGAATAAGGTCTCTAAAAGGAGGAGGCCCATCCACCCCCAATAGTAAGTAATGAATATCGTCTCTTGGAACTGTAGAGGTCTGGGGAACTCGACGAAAATCGAAGCGGTTAAGGACCTCATTAAAGTGGAACGAGCATACATTCTCATGCTCCAAGAGACAAAAATCGAAGGGGAAGCCCTTCTAGAGATTAGTAAAAACAAATGGCAGAAGAATACAGGGAAAGCGATCGGTGCAAGGGGCTCCTTCGGAGTTATAGAAACACTATGGAAGGAAGATCAGTTCAGCCTCGTCAACTCCTACAACACTCAGCATTGGATCTTCACAAAACTGAAGCATACAACAAGTAGGTTAACCATTGCATTATTCAATCTTTATGTACCAACTTTGCACTCCGAAAAGAAAGACTGTTGGAAAACTTTAAATGAGTATCTAGAACTAATTTCCCCAAACAATATAATCATTGTTGGAGATCTCAACCTAGTAATGAATGGAAAAGAAAAGAGGGGAGGACGGACCAGCAAGGATCAACAGATTCATGTAGTAGAATACATGATATAGCAGTGGGATTTAATGGATTTTAAACCACGCAGAGGGCTCTACACCTGGACCAATAATAGGACAGAGGAGGAACACATTTCTGCCAGATTGGATAGGTTTTTGGTTCAAAGGACTTTGCTGTTGGAAAGGAAGCTAATCTCCACAACCATCCTCTCCAAGCTTACCTTGGACCACAAACCCATCCTTCTTTCATTAGAGGAAGAAGAAAATTTAGGCCCAATCCCGTTCAGATTTATCCCTTTGTGGAAAGAAAAGAGTGGCTTCTATGAGACAGTCCGACTGGCATGGGCCACCACAGTTACTGGGTCTCCCCACTTTGTCTGGGAAAAAAAATTAAAAATAACAAAAACAACACTCAAGGAATGGAGCAAAATCCCGGAAAGCAATCCCAACACCCAAAGAATGGAGCTAGTGTAGCAATTGGGAAAGCTGTAGAATGAAATGGAAATAAAATATATTGCTAATAAAGATCTGGAAAAGGAACAAATAATCCAAAGTAAAACTTACCACTCCTTCAGAATCGAAGAAGAATACTGGAGACTAAAATCCTGTAGCTTATGGTTGGCCCCTGACAAAGCTCTAGGGCTAGACGGGTTCACTATTCATTTTTACACGATATGTTGCAATATAATCAAATTTGATCTCATTAGAATGATAAAAGGATTCCTATAGAAAGCAAAACTGGGAGGTGGCACCAACTCAACTTTCCTCGCTTTAATCCCGAAAGAAACAAACCCCGCCTCCTTTGATAGATTCAGGCCAATCTCCCTTTGTAACGCCTCTTATAAGATAATTGCAAAACTCCTTGAAAATAGAATAAAGCCACTGTTGGGCAAGCTCATCTCAGAATCACAGGGAGGATTCGTCAAAGGGAGACACATCCTGGACAATGTAATCCTAGTTCAGGAATTTATGCATTCCAGCAAACTCAGAAGAGAGAAGGGCATGTTGATCAAGTTAGACATGGATAACGCCTTCGAAAGAGTAAATTTCTCCTTCCTATATCAAGTGCTACTCTCATTTGGATTTGAGAAAGAGTTTGTAAACCTGATACAAGCCTGCAGCCACAGCCCATGGATAGAACCTTTGGTAAATGGGAGGCCAACAGAGTTATTTAAATCTTCGAGGGGGTTGAGGCAAGGTTTCCCTCTCTCTCCTTTTTTGTACATTTTAATGGCGGATTCACTCAGCAAGAAGTTGGATCAGGAAAGGTTAATAGGAGCTACCCGAGGCTTGAGAATTACAAAAGACCTTAAGCCTATTAATCATGCTCTATTTGCAGATGACTCTCTTATGCTAGGAGGAGCCTCAAACAGAGTATCTTTTGCATTCAAGAGCATACTTCAAGAATACTGCAAAGTGTCAAGAGCTTTGATAAGCTAAAGGAAAAGTGCTATCTATAGTTGGAATGCAACAGAACACGAAACTCAAAGGATTGCTTGCACCCTGGGGTTCAAACGGTATGCAGATTGGGAAAAGATACAGTACCTTGGGCTGCCATTATAACTGGGCATAAATAAAGTCAACCTGTGGGAAGGAGTCTTAACAAAAATTAAAGGAAAAATTGATTCTTGTGGAGGAAATTGGCTCACACATGGAGGAAAATTAACACTGATAAAGTCAGTTCTCTCCTCACTACCGATCTACCAAGCAGCCTACCTCCTAGCACCCAAATCGATTTCTAGGAAAATCAACAAGTTGCTGAGAGATTTCCTGTGGCACGGTGGTAAAGGGAATCAACACAAGTTCCATTTGGTCAGATGGGAAACAGTAAAGCTGCCTCTAAGAGAAGGTGGGCTCCATATTAGAGATCCAACTCTTGTCAACACTGCACCTGGATGAAAAATCTTGTGGAAGATGGACAGTGAGCCTTCTCATCCTGTCAGTAAAATGCTATTGCACAAATACATTCCCAGCGCTAAAATTCAAAATTTACAAAACACCACCTACAGGAAAAGCACGCAGCTATGGCAATTGTTTCTCAAAGGGACACGAATATTCACCCAGGATCTATAACGCGTTCCTGGAAATGGAAAATGGACTTACCTATGGACAGATCGGATAATGGGGAGGTCGTCCCTTGCCTCAAACGCCCGCCTGAACGAAATTCACATTTTTCTTGCCCACAGAGGAAAACAGAGTATCAGTGACATCTCAAATTGGAATGAGGACGGCTCCTGGTCAGAATGGAATTTCGCCAATGTCCCAAATCGCCTCCTCCAACAGCTTGAATCACTCAAAGCAGAGCTCTGAGAGGTAGCACCTGTGCACAAGACTGAAAAAGACAACTGGGGCTGGGGACCCAGAGGGAGTTACTCTACAGCCAAAGGCTACGCTATGCTTCAACGCCAGAAATATAGACCACCCCCAACAAAAATCTGGAAGGAGGTATGGGACTCTACTGCAATTCCCAAGTTAAATTTTTTCTTCTGGACTCTAATGCACAAAAAGATTCTGACTGGCGAAAACTTAATGAAAAGAAACATTGCAGACCCTCAAAGATGTGCTCTATGAAAAAGAATCCATGGAAACATCTGACCATTTGTTTTGAGACTGTCAATTTGCAAACAAAGTCTGGATCCTTACCCTCCGTGGTCTCAAGGTCGCTGCCCCCTCTAACATCTCAGTTGTAGATCTTTTTACAACCTAGAAGGACTGCTATCCCTCGCTTTCAATGAAAATGCTATGGGCCAGAGTTTGGATCTCCATCCCTAAGTATGTGTGCTGGAAGATTTGGCTTGAAAGAGATGAGCAAATCTTCAACAATACAACATGGACCCCCATCATGGTAGATGCGAAAGGAAAAGGTCTCCTCTTAGAAACTTTGAGTTCTCAAAACCACAAAACAGACATCTCGTTGCAGCAGGAAGAAAAGAATTGGCTTGGTAACTATGTGCTCACTCTTCTGACCCAAAGCATTGAAAAACCCCATTCCGAAACAAAATGGAGGCTAAGAAACAATCATGACACTTTACAGAGATGGTGGCAGAAGCAAGGAATAACTACAACATTCTTCGACGACGCCTCCAAAGGAAATCCTAGTACAACGGGAGCTGGAGGAATCATTTACTCCAGCGAAGGGAAAACTCTAGGAACCTTCTATTGGGGACTCAGACAATGAACCAAGAACCAAGAAAAAATATTGAGTTTGATAAAAGTATGCCAGATAGTCAAGGAAAGAGGCCACCAGAACCTACAAGCGTTTAAATATTCTGAAATCTTGATCAAAATGATACACTCGAGAGGACAATTCAATGATGCTGGCCTAAACAAGAACCTGCAAAGACTAAGACACATTCTCCAGGACTTCACCTCCTTCAACTGCTACCATATACTCAGGGATTCAAACAAAGAAGCAGATACTTTAGCCAATAAAGGCTGCCTCTTGGCCCAAGGAGAACTATGCATAAATGATGGAGACCCAATAAAAATTTGTATTCCTTGAAAAGGACAACAGCGTGTAAAAAATTGTAGATGGTTTTGTGAAGGATGTAAGGCTTCGGCCAGCTGGATTTCCCATTTAATAAAATACATAACCGTTTTAGTTAAAAAAAAATAAAAAAATACTCATTATATCGTCGATTTGAAAACATAAGTTGAATTGTAAGGATAGTCGATCAAGGTAAGGACTCTAGAAAACCTTCTAAAAAAAGACTTACTTGCTTGAGATCTTGAAACTTTTCAAGGATAAATGTACAAATATATATATATATATATATTGGTGATTTTTGAGGTACATTACATATAGCCATTTCCCATTCCTGGGTGGAAATGATAAGTTGTCATTGTTGGTTTTATTACCAAGCTTCCTAGAATTATGAAGCAACATGATTCGATCATGGTAGTGGTGGATAAATGAACAAAGGATACCCATTTTATTCTAGTGAAGATAAAACATAAGGAAACCAACATTGTAGAGATTTATATCAAGGAAATTGTTAGTCTACATGGTGTGTCTAAGGAAATTGTCTTTGATAGAGATCCAAAATTCACATCAAATTTTTGGAAAGGATTAAGGGATTTGGTACAAATTTAAAATTTTAGTATAACATATCATCCAAAGTTAGATGGGTGTACAGAGAGGATCAATCAGGTGATTAAATATATGATTATGATGTATGTAATAGACAAGAATTCTAGGTGGGAAGAATACCTTCATCTAGTTTAATTTTCTTACAATAATGGGTATCAAGCATCTTTGAATATGAGCCCATTTAAAGCCTTGTATGGAAAGAGGTGTAACACACCTATCAATTAAGACTACCCAATGGATAAATCCATCATTGAGCCATAGCTACTCAGGGAAATGGAAAAGTAGATGGTGATAATAAAGAAAAACATAAAGGTTTCACAGGATAGGAAGAAAAATCATGTAGACAAAGGCATAACACACAAAGAATTTAGAGTGGGTAAGCATGTCTTCTTGAAAGTGAAGGATAAAATCAGTTGGAAGCTTCCCAAAAATGGCAACAAGGTATTGTGGACCATTTGAAATATTGGAGAGGATTGGTCTTATTGCATACATGCTTTCATTGCCTACATCCATGTGAATTCATAATGTGTTTAATGCTTCTTTTCTTAAAAATTATGTGCATGATCCTAACCACATAATTGATTGGGTTGTGATCCAGGTGGAGCACAAGGGTGACTTCTAGATCTAGTCAATGTGCATATTAGAAAAGATGATCTAAAATTGAAGAAGACTTGATAAACTTGATTAAATTAAATTGCAAGTGAAATGTTATGTGTTTAAAGCAACCGGATCATTTTGCAACACATAATAAAGGATTACTTATGTAGAAATAAACATAGACAGCATAAAAAATCATTGAACATCAGACATAAACACAACAACTTGATAAAGGAGTTCACCCCACTCTGGGCTACATCTCCTAGTCCAGCCTCCAAATGGATATTTTATATTAAATTGCTCAAAGTGCTTAAAAACATGTCTTACAGTGCTCAAATCAACAAAATGACTGCTCCAATGGCTCCGCAGCGTCCCAAAACCCCTGTCTAGGCTCTGACGACACCTGAAATGGTCGAGAAATGAAGAAGATAGCCTCCTTGAAGTCTCCCCTTCTTCTTTGTTGTCTCTGGTTCTACAATCTGCACCCTTGTGCTTCCAACCTAGCACACACGCTCTTTAAAGACATAAAAACCAAGACCCGTACGCAACCGCGCACCGGTCCAAACCATAGAACGGTTAGGGCGCCTCCAGCCCTTAACCGCCTCGATACTAGGTCATATGGCCACGCGACCATAGGCTGGGTGCAAAAGTCGTTGGCCCGTTTCAAAACCGTGCCAACGGAAGTAACCGCGCAAAGTACAACCAACCGCGCGCATTGTTACACAACAAATATAATATATGTAACAATTGTTATAACCCATGCAGATTTAATACAATGTATATATATGTAATATAGTACGTGGACTATATTAAAAACCCGTGCCATATTAACACCGCTCCAAACATTTGAACATACGGTTATATGTTTTATTAATAGAACCATGGGCCGGGGCTAAGCCCCGGCCCGACCCCCCGCCTAAAACACAATTATTCAAATTTAAATATATGCCAATTCACATAGTTAAAAAGGAACATTGTGTGGCCCAATGGCCGGGCGGTCGGATGAAGTCATTGACTTGTGGAGAGGTCCTGGGGTCGAACCCCGCGGACTCTCAAAACACTTTTACACACAACCATATAAACCATTGAAACAGTGACACGTGGCGCCAAATGGTTGGGCCACGTGTCCATACCTTAATAACCATAAGTGACACGTGTCAACCTCCAATTCGCTGACAACTGTCCAATACAAATGCGCCACGTCTTCAAGCTGCCACATCACCATGATAGTACGACCCTGCCACATGGCCGTATGGACTGTACGGACAGGTACAGTCAGCATCCCAAATTTTTCCCTGTTTGACTTGGCGATCAAATCGCAATATCTCCTCCATACGGACTCCATTTGTGAAAATAAATATACCGTCAGAATCAGGAAAACGAGACGGACACAATGGCACTGTTTTCGTCTCAATCCGAGCACTTTGAAAATTGAGCAAAATTTGATCCCCTGATCAAAAGAGGATCAGAGTTATCAGGAATTGAACCATAGACCTAGTAAAGGTCCAATGGACCTGCTAAGTTCCTAAAGATGCTACATGGGATAATGAAGATTCCATGCACGAGGAATACCCACAACTTTTTGAAGATTTTTTATTGTACAATTGCATTTGATGCATTAAGGATAGTGCATAAATAAGGGGGAGGTGAATGCAATACCCATAGGTTGTGAATGTATATATGTACATGTATGTTTTTATAGGATGGCGAGCCAGTATGGTTTTTGGATGGAGTGCTTATGTATATATGTTTTCGGTTGAAGTTTCACTGTGATATCAGGTTGGAGAGCCTATATGCTAAAAGGTTGGTGATCCTAGCATTTTACATTGTAAGAACATTCATATAAATTAAAAAAAATACATCACTACTGCAAACCAAGTCACAAAAATGAGTATGGGAGGATAAAAATTGATGAGAGGGAAAGGGGGTTAAGGGATTAAGGAAAGGGGCTTGAGCCAAGGGGCTAAGACAATGAATATAATAATATATATTCCTAATTCCTAAGTCTTATTTCATGTTATTATATCCTAAGTTCCTAAGTGATGATAAGGTGGTTGCATGTGTGCCACTTATAAAAAAGAAACCATGCATATATAATCTTTGTTTTCAATGGAAAATGTATCATTCTTGTACATTCTTTATCATTGTGACCTTTTCATGTGGGGTCACAGGTGTGAGCTAGAGATCCACTATAACCCTGTGATATTGTGAAACCCTGCGCATCCTAGGTGTATTTGAGTGAAAAATTCTCCTTGGTTTGCCTTGGGGAAGGATGGATCCCCGGAGGGAGAATGATATATGATACGTTTCCCTAGTGTTAGGCCTCGAGGGTGCTTAGAGACTCCATTATAGTAGCCAGATGTTTTGGATCCATATCTCTAAGATTTATTGGCTATCCCGTGTTGGATCCTTTAAAGGGAAGTGGGATATCTTGAGGGAATGTGGAGTAGAGAAGGGGGTACACTTCATTGATTCATGCAGGTTGATGGGGAATTAGA
>ML857663.1:0-18647 GCA_009831015.1 Picea engelmannii
TGTTCCAGCATTGTTGAAACCTTCATCCTCTACATATTTAAAAGATCAATTTTGAGAGAGTGGATCTGCACCCCTATCTAATTTGAAATGTATGGTTGGTCAGCTAATGAAGCAAGCTTAAGTTGCACACATCATCAATGCTGCTAACTAATATTTATATTGATAAAAAACCATGTTTTATCATAAAATTCACATTTGTCTCCCTTTTATTATAACTCTCAATTGTTGTTCTGTATTCTTCCTGTTGGAAGAGTGTCTTGTCTCATACCCCAATGTGTATAGAGTGAGGTATATAAAATATTTGGATAAAGTCAGCCTTTTGAAAACATTTCAGTCATTAAAACCAAAATTTATTATTTCATGCATTTTACAACATTTTGGTGTTGGCTATGTTTTGTAATCCATGATGATCAGTTTTGGTGCTTTCCTTTAATCAAGATTATTAAGATTATGAAGTTTATAGCATTTTTGGACACATGATACAGTTTTGGGATGTTAAAGACTTTGGCAAAAGTGAAACATACTGCTACAGGAAAGTTCGCAGCACCGGCGCTGCGAACTGGTAATTTATGACAGTTTGTAAGCATTAGCACACAGCAGAGGATTGTTTGCTCATAACTTTTGAATTCCAATTTGTCTTCCTCTTAAATTTGGTGTGGAGGAAAAACATGATGTTTTTGACTTTCTGTAAAAAAACTCTGCCCGAACCAGTTCGTATTGTGGGAGAAACGACAAAATCATCACCTACAGGAAAGTTCACAACGCATGTTGTCATGGGTGTTGTGAACTCTAACAATCTAACAAATTCAAGCTATGGGAAGGATGCCAGTTGTCAGGGAAGGTTTGAATGGTCTCCTAGGAGTTATTTGTACATGAGGGACATGTGTTCCATCTCCATATCAAGCAGCATGACTTGTTTCAAAAGGCATTTATCTCAATAGACAAGATCCCAAAAAATAGGAATTTGTTAGGTTTTTGTTGGAATCATTTGTAACAAGACTCCTAAATGGAGGAGGATCCTATGTAGTTCCTTGGTTTTCGACCTCCTTAGGGTAGATAGAGATGATTCACTATATATGGAAGTGGATTTTGATAAGGAAAGGGTTGGAGTGATAGGGAAAAGGTTGTTACTATTTAGTAAACTCTCAGACTTTGTATATCTGGATGGAGGATTCTTATGTAGTCAAAGATCACCTTATGATCCTTTCTTTGTCCATTTTATTTGTCTTCTTGATCTAATGGAATATTGATTGATAAAGGATTTATCAACAACTTTGTTCGCAGATTTATGTAGTGGATGATTTACTGTGTATTTTGTGAAGCATTTCTTCTTGGAGAAAATCTTTATTTCTTGATTAGAAGGATCATAATTAATTAAATTTCAACCATATGAATGTGTCAATAAAGCCTGATGTGAAATTGATTGTTCATCTTGATGTTTTTCTACATTTTCTTCTATTCATCTTTCAAAATATGTGCTAGTTGGAGATTATGATAGCCCTTCTTGCTAGAATACAATCTTTGGAATTTCGTGCATTAGATCAAACTTTGAACCTTATCATTTTGGTCCATTTTTTAATATAATCACTCATCCAACTCTAAACATTTTGATGGGTACTGGGCTTCGACTTATAGCAGTCTAACTGTGACTCTCAGTGCTAACATTTTTGGCATTGTTTCCAGGGATGGAAGTGAAGGAATCTTCCCTGGGAGAAACAACATTGAGAAGATCCAGCTCTTGATGGTAGACAGGAGCAGGACACAAATTTTGACTGCAATCTTCTACCTAGCGACTCCATAATCAAAGACTCCACTGGAAGAAGGATCCTGCTGACAAAAAAATGAAAATACGAAAGGGAAAAACTAGGTATCAGCTCATTAGTTTTCTCCATGAACTTTTGTTCTTCTTCATCAGTTCATTCATGTCTTTCCCTTTACATATAAAATGAATTATCCTTTTCTTTTTCTTCGGCTGATCATAAGCCTTCAATTATGTATCCCTCTTTGGAAGAAGAAGTTATGCATTATGCATGTGTTGTGGATGTTTATAATGTCTCTTCACCTCAGTCTATTGAGAAGAATGAAGTCCATATCTCAATCCCTCCTGAAATTGATCAACCCTGTAGTCATGGAAATTATGAAGTTGATTTAACTCCTAAAGTCTTTGTTATACCTTGCAATCATCTTATTAAACCTCATTTTCAGCCCATTGATGTTCATTCTAGAATCATAGAGAAACATTTTAAACCCTTTAAGTTGTCATCTAACCTTCATCCTTACCCTCCCAACTTTTTTGAGTATCTTCCTCACTTTACTGGAGAAGATCGTATCACTACTGACAAGCATTTGGGAGCCTTTGAGAACTTAGTTGATAATTTTGAAATAGTATATGAATATGTCACCATGAGGTTATTTTCAAAATACTTGGTTGGGTATGTTTCTTTGTGGTTTAAAGGTCTAGAAGTTGGTTCCATTATTCCATTGATTGAGTTATATGATGCATTTTTAAGATACTGGGGAGAGAACAAGTCCTTGGATCAACACTTAGCTGAGTTTTGTGGTCATAAGAGAAAAGAAGACAAAGCTATGGCCACCTTCAATAGGATTTCACAGTTTTTATTACAGCATGACTATTGAAATTCGGCCTACTGAGGTTGTTGTCATGGTACAGTATACAATGGCACAACATCCCAATCTATTACTATACCTCAGAGAAAAAATGTCACCATCCTTGCAGCAGATGTTTGTTGATGCAGAGGAAGTGGAGAGTAATCTTCGGGCATGTGCACAACTCTCTTGTCAGATCTTGGACAATGTTTTGGATGAAGAATAAACTGAGGAAGTATATGGACAGCGAGAAGCTTATCCGAGATTGTAATTGTTTCAGCATGCTTGTGCATCATTTTCATATCTTAAATCTTTTTCTGATCTTGAAATTATTAAATTAGATTTTTCCATTGTTAAAGATGCAAATGTACATGCTTATAACTCAAACCAGCAAGATAAATTTACATATGCAGCTGAGCCTTTTCCTAATTAGGAGAAAAGGGTTGATTTCGTTTATGAGGAATATCATGAGGAAGATTTTGCGGAAGGTGGTGACATTTATGTTTCAGAGAAATTTGTTGCCCCTCATCATCTTATTGTTGACTTAGAAAATTAGTTAACATTCTTGGCTCATGGTAACCTCTTTGATTATATGCTTTTAAAATTTGGTCAAGAAGATAGGAAGGAGCTACATGAACATGCGAGTTTGTTCTATTTTTCATCAATAGATGGCCAACATGAAGAAATTCAACAAGCAAATAAAAAGGAGCATATTTATGTATTAGCATGTATTAATTCTCCCAGTATTGACTTTGTATCTGATAGTTTTAGAGCAGATTTTTCAAAGGACAGTAAAGACGAGGTTGAGAAATCATATGGTCAGTCTACAGTTCTTTTTTCTTCAGAGAATGTTGACCAACAATTTCAAGAAGACACTACAAATAAGTTTCTTGCCCATGGAGATAATTAGTAGCCAGAAAAATATTTTGTTTTCCATGATTACTTTGAAGCATGTGATATCTATAGGATGTTTCAAGAAGGTCAAGAGAATTACAGTCTTGTCAACAAAGAAAATATTATGAAGGAGCAACCTAGTCTTCTAATGCAGCCAAAATTATGTCATGTGATTCATGATCCTATAGCCATATACATGGAGTCTATTTGTTCAGAAGTTTCCTGCATTGGAGCTTTTGTCATGCAAGAAATTTGCAATTGTAAGTATCGATTGCTCATACACTGTCTGTTGCATTTGTTGCATATTTTGTGGGTTTTCTTAAAGACTTACCTGCAAAAAGCTATATTTATCAATCAGATGATTTTATGGATTCATTGGAAGTTTCATTACACTTGATTAAGTAGAGTTCAGCTGGTTAGAGTAGGGTAGTGTAGAAAATAAGCTCGATTCCAAGTATTTTATTTCAATTTTGTAGTAGATTAGCAATAAGACTCCATGACCCAGTGAAGGCACTACAACAACAATTGTTCTTCAGCCTACTAGGCAAATGGATTTGTAATTCAGATAAGCAAGTTACAATTTACAGTTTTGGAACGAGGTGATGACTCCATAGCCCAATGGATAAGGCACTGGAATGGCATGTTCTTGGAGCCTCATAGGGAGGTCTCCATCCCCTGTGGAACTAGATGTTAGCACATAGGGTTGCAGGGGTCAAAAAATTACTTTGGTTTTGTTTTTTGAGTCATAGGGTTTTACAAGTCCTAGTTTTTTGGGTCTCTTGTTATGGTCATAGCTTAAAGTTTGATTTGAATAAGCTAAAGTTTGGTTCAACCTTGGTTTAAGAGTCTTGAAGTAATGTAATTAGAAATCATGACAAGGTAAATAAATTCCCAATGAGTCACACCTTACATCATTACCTTGACAAGTCACACCTCTAGCTTGTACACGAGTTTCTCCTTTTCACCATCCATCCGTTTGAATTTCAAATCAGAGTCAGTTGTATGTGTTGCCAACTCACTAGGAGAGTTCGCAGTGTACTCTAAGTACCTCATGAATTCATTTATCATCATTGCAATTAAAGGATCATGTCAAAGAGGATTCTATTGTTTTCAGAGCCTACATTTAACCACTTCTTCAGGGATTATTTCATAAGATCTACTAACATTTTCCTCGAAGTGTGAAAACTCGGTTTGAACTTGGTGTTGCCAACTAGCGCTATGAATTGGTTGAAGAGGAGAGTTGGAGCTTGGATAATTTGCAAACGTATCAGTTCAAATTCACAGATATCAGCATCAATCTCAGGTTTACCAGGAACTCATTGAGGGTCTACATGTTGTTTATAGGTTGAGAGAAGGTTTTATGTTGGTATATCTATCGACATTGTGAACTGTCCTAATCTGGCATTGTGAATAGGGCGTTGTGAATCATTTGTTCCAACATTATTGAAACCTTCATCCTCTACATATTTAAAAGATCAGTTTTGAGAGCGTGGCTCTGCACCCATATCTAATTTGAAATGTATGGTTGGTCATCTGCTAAAGAAAGATTAAGTTGCACACATCATCAATGCTACTAATTGATATTTATACTGATAAAAAACCATGTTTTAGCAGAAAATTCACATTTGTCTCCCTTTTATTATAAATCTCAGTTGTTGTTTCTTATTCCTCTTGTTGGAAGAGTGTCTTGTCTCATACCTCAATGTGTATAGAGTGAGGTATATAAAATATTTGGAAAAATTCATCCTTTTGAAAACATTTCAGTCATTAAAACCCAAATTTCTTGGTTCATGCATTTTACAACATTTTGGTGATGGCTATGTTTTGTAAGCCATGATTATCGGTTTGGAAGCTTTCCTTTAATCAAGATTATTAAGATTATGAAATTTACAACATTTTTGGACACCTGATATAGTTTTGGGATGTTAAATTCTTTGGAAAAAGTGAAACAGTATGCTACAGGAATGTTCGCAGCGTGAGCACTGCAAACTGGTAATTTGTGACAGTTTGTAAGCATTAGCACACAGCAGAGGATATTTTTGATCATAAATTTTGAATGTCAATCTAGGTTCCTCTAAAAACAATTGTGGAGGCAAAACATGATGCTTTTTACTTGATGACGAAAAATCCTCCCAACTTAGTTCGTATTTTGGGAGAAAAGACAAAATCATCACCTACGGGAAAGTTCACAGCGCATGTTGTCATAGGCGTTGTGAACTCTAACAGTCTGACAAATTCAAGTTATGGGAAGGATACCAGTTGTCATGGAAGGTTTGAATGGTCTCCTAGGAGTTAGTTGGACATGAGGTACATGTGTTCCATCTTCAGATCAAGCAACATGACATGTTTCAAAAGGCATTTATCTCAATAGACAAGATCCCAAAAAATAGGAATTTGTTAGGTTTTTGTTGGAATGTTTTGTAACAAGACTCCTAAATGGAGAAGGATCCTATGTAGATCCTTGGTTTTCAACCTCCTTAGGGTAGGTAGAGATGATTCACTATATATGGAAGTGGATTTTGATAAGGAAAGGGTTGGAGTGATAGGGAAAAGGTTGTTACTATTTTGTAAACTCTCGGACTCTCTATATCTGGATGGAGGATTCTTGTGTAGTCAACTATCAGCTTGTGCTCCTTTATTTGTCCATTTTCTTTCTATTCTTTATCTAATGGAATATTGATTGATAAAGGATTCATCAACATCTTTGTTAGTAGAGTTATGCGGTGGATGATTTACTGTGTATTTTGTGAAGCATTTCTTCTTGGAGCAAATCTTTATTTGTTGATTAGAAGGATCTTAATTAATGAAATTTCAACCATATGAATGTGTCAATAAAGCCTGATGTGAAATTGAATGTTCATCTTGATGTTTTTTTGCATTTTCTTCTATTAATATTTCAAAATATGTGTTGGTTGGAAATTATGATAGCCCTTCTTGTTGGAATGCAGTCTTTGGAATTTCATGCATTAGATCAGGCTTTGAACTTTATCAGTTTGTTCCATTTTTTAATATAGTCATTCATCCAACTCTAAACATTTTGATGGGTAATGGGCTTACACTTACAACGGTATAAGTGTGACTCTCGTTGCTAACACGCGTTTTAATTAATGCTTATGTGGATCTAATATGTGGCTACAGTCAAGTGATGTAGTATGTGAATTATACCTCTATGTTTTAATAATAAAATGTGATGTTGTCTGCTAAGGGGACATGGACAAGAGATGGG
Organism: Picea engelmannii; assembly: GCA_009831015.1. Classification (NCBI taxonomy): domain Eukaryota; kingdom Viridiplantae; phylum Streptophyta; class Pinopsida; order Pinales; family Pinaceae; genus Picea; species Picea engelmannii. Next base: position 6,728 of record ML857663.1, read on the forward strand.
GTTTGAATTAATCCACAAGAGGGGGACGTGTCTAGAATAATGGACAAGAGGGGTCAAAGGAGGGATTACCCATGTATATTAATTCAATCCATTTTTCTTAAACTTGCTAATTGTATATGAACCTTCCAATTTTTTGTTGAGTGTTCCCAAAGCCAATCATTGAATACATGTAAGAGGGTGGTTTTGAGTGATCACATCCCAAATTTATCGGGCACGTGGGGGTTGAGTACAATCATCTTAGGGAAGAGTGTGAGAGAATAAAGGAAAGCAAAAGGGAGGAAATTTGTATGGGTTGGGACAACAGTTTGGGGAAGAAAGTTTGTGTGCATGAGGAAAATGAGAGATCAAGAGAATAGAGCTTGAAGCGGGTGCAGACATGGAGAGTGGATTCTAGAGCAAGATGGAATGTATTTGGAGTGTTTTGGAGATAAGTATTGAAGAGTCGGGTTGTCAGGCCCGAAGAGTGAACTTCGGAGTGAGTTGCACTGTAACAACAAGTGTTTTTTGTTGGTTCGCTGGTAGATTTTCTAGCAGCAAGTTCCCTTGTGTTCCCAACTGAGAGATTCCAAGTTACCTATGCCAAAGGAAACCTGGTAAATGAATGGCACATTCCTTGGGATAATCCTGATAAACGGATGGTACATCCCTTGGTTATCCCTGATAAACGAATGGTGCATTCCTTGGGTTGGGAATGTCGTGAGGAAGAGAGTTGGTAGAAAAATCGGGATAGTAGTAGGAAAATACCAGTTGGGTTATGAGTTTTATGAGTTGTGAGTGGACTATGAGAGACCATGCTCTTTTGTGGATTACTAGCCTCAACTTGGGGGTGACTGGCTATTGAGATTTGGAACAGTCGATCTATGGTCGAGTGGGACGTCTGTCCCCAAGAAGTTGGTTTCACCATTCTTGTTTAAAGATAAGTGTTTTATCTTGTTGTTGAGTTATTTACATGTGTTATTATTGTGCATGAAATCTACATGAATGAGAATGACTTATATACTTATATGGTGTTGTAATGAGCGATTTAGCTGCATTTCATGTTGATTATTAGCATGCTTTAGATGCATATTTTTTATGGTTATAGACAGTAGCTAAATATGTTTTAAATTTGTAGCTGTAAGCTACATGAAATCGACTAACAGTAAAGAATTATTTTAGTTAGCAGAAATTTCGTTTTTATGTGTATTTTGCACTGTAATATCCCTCGATTGGGATGGAGAACGTTACATTATGGTATTAGAGATATAAAAAGGGGGATTTTTGTGTGGCGTGGCCCAGCCTGGGTGTCTGGGAACGTTACAAGTGGACTACCTAAAGTTGTTTTCAAAAGAATCAATACCTACAGTTTGCAATGGACTACATTAGGGTTGATTCTTGACTCCTTTTGCCTTTTCTCTCCATAGAAGTTTCATCTTAGACTCCATATGCACAAGGAAGTTGGATGACACTAGTATTCTCTCTTGAAAGATGACTTTAAACCCTAATCCAACTTCTCCTTTAATTTTCTATAGTAGATTTAGGTTTTATTGCATTGCATCTTCATCTCTTAGCCATTACTAGCTGAAAGTCTAGGGTATATAGTCTTATTGACCTTAGAAAATCCCTTGACATCATTTATTGCATCAATATTGTAGTTTTCAGCCAACTAGGACTTGACGTCTTGCACAATTAAGAGGTGTTTCATGTCATGTTATGTTTCAACGATCATTAGTTATTTGATAGTTAATTTTAGCTTGCATTTCATCTCTCTTTCATTACATTCTTATTAGTTTTAGGACAATTATATTTATGTTGTCATAACTTGTCTTTTTGTTGAAGTAGTTATCTTTTAATACAAGTTTTTTTATAGCCATATCTTTTCTTTTGATTTGTAGTGTTTTAGGGCATTTGTTTGACTTAGTAGTTATCATTTGTTGTCTTAAAACACCTCACACGCAAATCTAGAATTGCTTTACTTAACCACCTTGTGTTTACCTTGAACCTTGATCTAAGTGGTGGTAGAATTGAGTAACCAAGATAGGAGGTTGTATACTTGATCCAATCTTGCTATACAATTCCTTGAAGTTTCTAGGGAAGCCTCCCTTGTGTTGGATTTCAATCTTTCACTAAAATGAGGGAAGTAATTGCTAAGGTGACAGTGGTAAGTACTTCCATATGTTACACTTGTCTTGCATCTTGTAAAGACTTTGCACAAGTGCTAGATTGGGTGATAACAAGGATTAAATGCTCAGTAATTGTCATAAAGGCTTAGAAATCCAAAAGAAAAGGAGGGGCTTCATGACTATTTTTACATTCATCAAACGTTGAAAAAGAAAATAGCATGGGGGGTTGTTGATAGCTCAATACTACACTATATGTTTAGCAAATAATCTTGGCACCCATTTTAAGGAAAACCTGAACTAAACATTCATAATGAAATGTATGTTGTTTTTTAAGTAGGGCTAGTAATGTTATATATATATATATATATATATATATATATTAAAGAAACAATCCCTAATCTTAATTAAGGGGAACAATACATCACTGTTAAACCTGATAGTTTACCATACATTTGTTGGAGTGCATCTTTGCCAGTAAGATTTAATAGAGTTGAAATGTACATAATATCACCCATGTTAATTGTTTAAGTTATTTACTTCTCTGGACTGCATATAGTCTCTTGGATTGCAACTTGCCAATTGAATCAAAAAATTCAATCTCTAGTCATGAGTGAATTCCCTTAAGGAAAGGGACTACCCTCTCCTCAAGGGATATAAAGATGAATGGGTTTTTACAATTCATCCTTATCAACAAATCCAATCTCTAAATAATGAGACCACATTCATAAAGGTAGGGAACAATCCAAAATATTGACCTTGTGTGCATCATACATTTGTTGGATTGTCAATTTGCTAATAACGATTTTCTATAGTCAAATTGTACTTAATATAACCTAATTTGATTGCTTAAGATATTCATTGTGTTGGTGTACATACATTGCATAATTTTGTTGTTTAAGCTATTACTTGATTGCTTAATCTATTCATTGTGTTGGTGTACATATATTGGATAATTTTGTTGTTTAAGCTATTACTTGATTAGACTACATATACTCTGTTGGATTGCAGTTTGCCAACAATATCAACAAATCCAATCTATACATAATGAGCCAATGTCCATACAAGTAGGGCCTTGCTTGATTAGATTGCATATGCTCTCTTGGATTGTAGTTTTCCCACACTATCGATGAGCGGGCCCCTACCCTCTCCTCAAGGCATGGTGATCCAGATTTAGGAGCAGAACTAACTGATTAATAGACTAAATACAATAACACAGAGATAGGAAGAATAACACAAATATTCAGTGAACAATATCTTCTATTAAATAATGAAATAGGTTGAAACTATAAAACTGTAGAACTGAAACTTGCTCGAATGATGGTAGTTATCTCTAAAAAGAGATGTGGCTTCTGCGTGCATCCATTTGAGAAAAATGGATTACAATGAGGCTACATGGGCCCTTTTCATATTACTCATGAATGCCAAAACCTTAGACATCCAAAAACCTAACCCTAGAAGGTGAAACGCCAAAATTCATGTGGGCCCTATGGGTAAGTTGGTGCAATTTGGTACCTCAACTTCCTAGGGTCATAACTTTTGCATACGACCTTCGTTTTAGGCACGTGATAGCCCATTGGAAAGGTCTTTCATAGAAATATACATTCCACCATCAAAATCTAACTCTATCTACAATATGTATGTGGCGAGCCAATGAAACAATGTTTAGGGCCCCAAAACAGCCCTGAAAGTACAACAAGATGTGCTAACATGAAAACATACAAAATAAACCAGTTGGATTAGGCGAGAGGCCACCTGTATCCATATGGAGAATGTGTGAAGCTTCAGATAGCCCCAGAAGTGTAGAACTCACAATTATAAAGCAATACAGAAAGACGTGTTGAACAAAAACAGACACGAGGATCCAGTTGGAATAGGTGGGTGGCCACCAATATCCACCTGGATCAATCCTCCCCCCTTAGGAAGCAATGGTATCCATTGTGTTGAATTCCCCCATTAGGTGAGAAAACTGTTTTTCGATTTGGCCCTGGGTGAGCCACTTGCCTTGGTGTAGGAGTTTCCCTACCTTGACAACTCGATAAAGTTGGATCCGTTGTCGGCAAGTTCCCTTGACCTGTGTGTCCGCAATCCGATTGGTGAATGCTTGTTCCATGCAGTCAGGGTTGAACTTTGTTGGTGTCATCTATTCGGCGATCTCAAAGGTGTCCAATAATAGTGGAAAATATGGTCGAAGGAGGTCCACATTGAATATTGTATGCAGACCAAGGACGGGGATGCTTAGAATTTTACATGTGTAGGATGTGCACAATCATCTGATTGACGACCTCGGTTTGGCCATCGGTTTGGGGGTGGAAAGAAGTGGATTTTGTGAGCTTGGTGTCCAATAGAGACGAGAGACTCGACCAAAAGGTGTTGAGGAACCTGTTGTCTCTATCGGAGATGATGGTATGTGGTATCCCAAAGTGAACCCAAACTTGTTCAAAGAAGAGCTTGGCAGTATCTGTCGCTGTGACATTCTTCTTACATGCTGTGAGGATGGCCATATTCAAAAACCGATCAACGACCACAAACACACAATCATTTTCATGCTTGGTGGACGGAAAATAGACATGTAATCCATGGAAATGGATGCCCGCGGCTTCTCGGGAATAGGAAGAGGGGTGTATAAGCCTTACTTCTTGATGGTCGGCTTGGTAATGGCGCAAGCAATGCAAGATCTGATATATTTGTTGACGTCATGTCAAAGTTTTGGCCAATAAAAATCTTTCTGAAGAATGGCCACAGTTTTCTTTACGCCAAAATGTCATGCCACCCGACTGTAGTGGGCTTCCCAAATCATCTTTGCACGCTCACTTGTAGGAACACATAGATGGCTCAGGTGGCATAAGAGTCTTTCCTGAATGTGAAAATCAGTGACAGTGGCGCATGTACCCAAGATATGATATGTGGTGGAGAAGTTCTATTGGCCCTTGGTTGTGGAAATAAGCGAAGATCAAGGAAGAAAATGAAAAATGTGAACTGCGTGGAAGACATAGTAACTGTTACTGGGTCGAAGTGAGCAAAAGAGTAGAAAAGATGGAGTGAAGTAAAAGGAAGCAAGTCTTTGGACGAGGAGATTGAGGATGACAGATCAACAAGGAAGAAGGATCATGGACAATTCAGCAAGCAGAAAAAGCCACCGTTGGATGCTTTGGAGCACTGCGCAAGAACGAAGGAAAGATAGGTTGGCGAAGCCCTGAAAACGTGGGTCAAGTTGACCTAGGGTTTTGGTATTTAGGGTTTCGACACCTAGGTTTTGGCCTAAGGATGTCGGTGAGTGATTGTAATATATAAATAAGAACCTACATGAGGGAAGGAGGTTCGATCTAGTTGTCGTTGTTGTTACTATTGTTGTTATGTGATCGAGTGAGTAACATCATGTGAGAGAAAAGTGTTGAGTACGAGAGCCTTCTGTATTGTAATATCTTCAACTGGGTGTGATGATCAACTTTGCAGCTGGGTGCACAGGAAGGGGAGAGATAGAGAGAAGAAGAAAGAAGATCTGTTAGCTAAGAAAGAAGAACTGTTTGCTTCATCTTAATACATTATAAAGAATAGTTCTGTAGACGTAGCCCTAGAGAGAGGGTGAACCACGTATATCTCGTCTTGTGTGTCTGATTGATGTTATGTTCTTTTGCCTTGATATATTGTTATTGCATTACTGTGGTAGATCTGATAGATGTGTGGAATAGATCTAAGCTGATAAGTGATATATGCATGTTGTATTGTTCTAGTGTGGGATCCACTTGATAGTTCCCTTGGTTGTAGACATCTCTATCCTACAACCCCCCCATAGCTGCTTCGGGTGAGACTGCATTTGCTTTGCAGGTATAGCCGAAAGGGCCAGTAGTTAGGGATTTTTGGTGTGCTCTTGGAGTTGAACCCTGGGTCTGCCTCTATGCCAATAAGTCTAGATATTACTGGTAAAGTCGGGGCCACTCCAATATTTCATGTCCACGAGAATGGAGCATAGTGGTAATTGCAGCCACAGGAGGCCAACTGAGGCAGTCAACGACACGATTGGAGATACATGTCTTATACTTGATGTTGAGATGGAATTGTTGCAGGTAGGTGGACCACTTTTGATGGCGTTCGTTCTGCAATTTTCCCTGTGTCTGTATGAACTGCAGAGGCTTGTGATCAATGTGTATGATCGTCTCTTTCCCCAGAATGTAATGTTTCCATTGACGGTAGGATTGTACAATGGAATACATTTCCTTGTCATAGGTGGGGTATTTCTAGACAATATCAAAGAGTTTCTCACTATGGTATGCCATCAGATGCCCATGCTTAGTGAGAACTACGCTCACAACATAGTCAAATGCATCAGTCTCAATCTCGAATGGTTGTTGTAGATCGGGCAAGGAGATTACTGGAGTTGAGAAAAATGATGTTTCAGATCTTTGAATGCTCATTGATGCTCCTTCCCCCACACGAACTTGGCCCTACCAACTCCCTTGGTCACCTGGCTAAGGGCCCAGGCAATATGGGATAATCCCAACACGAACCGTCAGTAAAAATTGGCGAGTCCTAAGAAGCTCTGAAGCTCGGTCAGTGTGGTCGGGGCTGACCAGTCACGGATGACTTGGATCTTAGCTGGATCAACATGTACCCCATGATCATCAACAATGTAGCCCAGGTATTGGACCATGTTCATGCTGAAAGAGCATTTTTCCAAGTTGGCATAAAGCTTGTGCTGTCGTAGAGTGCTTAAAACCTGTTGAATATGCTGCATGTGCTCCTCCCACGTTCTATTGAAGATGAGGATGTCATCCAAATATACTACCACAAAAGAGTTGGTGAAGGGTCTCAATACATATTCCATCGACCTCATGAAAGTGGTTGGTGTATTTGTTAATCCAAAGGGCATAAATAGCCATTCATAGAGACCTTCTTTAGACTTGAAGGCGGTCTTCCAGACATCAATTGGTTCGATGGGAACCTTATGGTAGCCATACTTCAAGTCAATCTTTCTAAATAACTTTTCCCCCTTGATTTGGTCAAGAAGTTCATCGATCTTGGGAATGGGGTAGTGGTTCCTGACTGTGATTTTGTTTAAGGCTCTATAATCAATGTAGAGTCACCAATTCTCGTCCTTCTTCTGCACTAGTACAATCAGGCTTCTGCAAGGGGAGGAGTTGGGTCAGATGTGCCCCTTTTGAAGAAGCTCTTGGATATGACGCTTGATTTCGTCATTCTCCATCAGTGAGCGCCGATAGACTGGTCCATTAGGTAGAGGTGCGTCGGGGGTCAGATCAATTGGATGCTTGACTTAGCAGTGTGTCGGTACCCCTGTAGGTGAGACAAATATGTCTCTGTATTATTCCACGATCTCGTCTTCTTGCTTTTGCTGCAAAGAGAGGCGTTGTGTAGAGGCCACGGATGTGGTGGCGACCTTCTGCTTAGTGTGAGCATGGATCACAAAGAAGATGAACTTCCCGGTCTGTGAAATGACCTTACTGCATTGCCTAGCAGAGATTAAAGAAACAACATTAGGTGGTGCCACCTCTGGGATCTTGTATAATTGTCTACCCAAAGTAATAATAACATTGCGGGGTCTAGACTCATACACAACGTGACTCTTCCACAAATATGGTTGTCCTAAAAGAACATCACAAACTTCAAGGGGAGCAATATCACACAGTACCTCATCTTTGAAAGGCTTGATGTTGTAGGGCAGATGACACTGTTGGCTGACACGGAGATCTCTTCCTTGACGAAGCCAGTCGATGGTGTAGGGTTGCAGGTGCGGTGTCATTGGCAAGTTCAGCTGCTTGACGACCTCTGCTGAAATCAAGTTCTTCTGACTACCGTTGTCGACAATGAAGTGAATCGGAGCCCCCTTGACCCACATCTGTGAGTGAAAGAGGTGTTCCCCTTCCTCTGGTTCTTCTGGTTCACTTGGATGGACTTTGGTGGTAGCGACCGTGGCATTGGTTTTAGCATCGATAATCTGCTTCCCTCCTTCAGGATTTGACTCAGAATCAGAATCGGCCTCTGACTCATAAGCCTTCAGCTCGACCACGAGGGACTGCTTGGAGCAGCATTCGTCGGTGTTGTGCCAAGGAATTTTATGGTACTCGCACCATTTTCTCGTGTCCTTCTTCATCTTCTCGTCGCCCTTCTTGTTTTGCGGCTTGGACGGATTTTCCTGAGGGTGGCCATCGTAACTTGGTCCCCTATTGTGTGGGTTGGGGTTTCCTTTTCCCTGCTTTGATTGTGAGGAGCTTTCAGATCCAAACTCTCGTCGTTTATGCTTGAATTTATGCTCGATCTTGACAACATATCTATAAGTTGTGCCCAACGAGGCGATGTCTAGGAACTCCATTTCTGTTTGAATGTATCTATGCAAACAACCGTGATATTTGAGCACCAGATGACACTCAGAATCTTTGATACCCAATTTGGTGCGGTGGGTATGGAAAATATTGGTGAAGTCTGGTACTGTCTGGTCCCTTTCTTGACGTAGGGTAGTCCATCTGGTGTATTGGTCCTCGTAGCTTCCAACAGGGTAGTATTGTTCTTTAATGGCGTCTTGGAAGGAATCCCATGTAGGGGCCACCACAAAAATTGCATATTCCTCCACGACCCTTTGCTCAAAGTATCCCACTAGTCTTTAACATGGGGAACGGCCTTGAGGAGTGCAAAAGTGATCTTTTCCCGATCGAAAAAATTGTGGATCGAAAAATATCCTTCGAGCATATTCAATCATTTATCTACAACATCCACATCTATCAGTCCTTCAAATAATGGAATATCAAAATTTACATGTACCTTGAAGGGGGTTGCATGGCTGCCTGATGAAGATGCTTCTTCTGTGGGAAACCGTCAAAGGATCTGCGCGAAGTTGTCCATCATTTCGTTCCTTTGTCGCGCGAGGGCTTCCTCGAGCAACATTTTAATAGGATCTCCTGCTCCATCATATTTATTTTTGTCTCCCATGGGTTGTTGGCGAGCTCGGCGCAGCCGATCTGGTAATGGCTCGATTGGTTCGAGTCCCAACTTCTTGTACCCAGACCTTGTCAGGGATATGCACAAAGAAAAATAAATGAAGAGCAAACCGCTCTGATACAATTGATCTGGATTTAGGAGCAAAACGAACTGATTAACAGACTGAATACAATAACACTGAGATAGGAAGAATAACACAAATATTCAGTGAACAATATCTTCTATTAAATAATGAAATAGGTTGAAATTGTAAAACTGCAGAACTGAAACTTGCTCGAATGGTGGTAGTTATCTGTGAGAAGAGATGTGGTTTCTACGTGCATCCGTCTGAGTAGAATGGATTACAATGAGGCTCCATAGGCCCTTTTCATATTACTCATGAATGCCAAAACCCTAGACCTCCAAAAAGCTAACCCTAGAAGGTGAAACGCCAAAAGTCATGTGGGCCCTATGGGTAAGTTGGTGTAATTTGGTACCTCAACGTCCTAGGGTCATAACTTTTGCATATGACCTTCATTTTAGGCGCGTGATAGCCCGTTGGAAAGGTCTTTCAAAGAACTACACATTTCGTCAGCAGACTATGACTCTGTCTACAGTTTGACTAACGATTTTCTAATAACGATTTTCTATAGTCAATTTGTACTTAATATCACCTAATTTGATTGCTTAAGATATTCATTGTGTTGCTGTACATACATTGCATAATTTTGGTGTTTAAGCTATTACTTGATTACTTAAGCTATTCATTGTGTTGGTGTACATATATTGGATAATTTTGTTGTTTAATCTATTACTTGATTAGACTACATATACTCTCTTGGATTGCAGTTTACCAACAATATCAACAGATCTAATCTCTACATAATGAGCCAGTGTCCATACAAGTAGGGCCATGCTTGATTAGATTACATATGCTCTCTTAAATTGTAGTTTGCCCGCACTATCAATGAGCCAATGTCCATACAAGTAGGGCCCCTGCCCTCTCCTCAAGGCATGGAGAGGTAAGATAATGGTTTTTACCATTCATGCTCTCTTTAGAAAACTTGTATTTGGGTTATGAGGAGATTTGGAGCATTTGCCAAGGCCATATTCTCAATTTAAACATAGAATAAAGTGGAATTGTGAAATATTCTTTTACCCTTTACTTGAAACAATAAAAATGATTGAAAATAGAATAAAAAAAAGACAACAATCAAATAAAATTGAAAGTTATCTTTATCCAGTTACTATTTTAAATAGATATCATTAAACACAAAAATGACCAAAAAAAAATTCTAGACTTACTTTAGGCAGATTATCTCAAAAATTATATAACCAAAAACTCTAGAATTTAAACCAAACATAACTATATATATTAAATTATTTCTTCACCTTGTTGTCGCCCCTCATAAATGTTATGAAAAACGGAAACTGATTAGGATCATCAAGCTCAAATCAAAATTAACCCGGAAGTTACAAATAGGCTACATTGAAAAAACTTGCCCGTGACAAAAGTAACATTGTGCCTCATCAAGCCCATTGCAAACCTCCCAATCAATGCTGAGAATGCGGTTGCCTAACAAGCAAAGAATTATGTTTGATTCCTAAGCCTCATTGGGTCAAAATCAAATATATGTCTATAGTGGTTTGCAGGCTCAATGAATGTGGATATAGTTACATGGTTAAAATCTACCAAGTGACTTGTTAGTGCTTGTGTTCAAGGTTGTGGAGTGGTATATTTGAGTATATTAGTCTTATTCTGATAAGAGGAAGACAATTTAAAAAAATCAAATATATACCAAAATAATGAGCAACTAATCCATAGATAGCAAAGAATTGAAAAAAATTTAGAAGATTTTTATTTGATCAGTCATTATAAACTGTTTTGTATGTTTATTCAGCCCCACAACACATGTTCCGAACAGGGGGCCATAGGTCACAAATTCAAATTCAATCAAATTATTCAAGTTACTAACTGCTATTGTGGTTGGCAGTTGAGCCACCCTCCGTCTTGATATTCCTAAGAAGAGTGGGACGATCCCACAAGGTTTTCATTCTATTTTCATTCGGAAAAAAATACATGCTATAATAATAATAATCTATTTTTAAGATCACGACCAAGCCACACCAAATTGGTGTATGAGACCCCCTTGTTTGTGGGACAAGAGACCCCCTCCCAGCGATTTTGACTGGTAAAGTCTACGGAGATATACATACCCTACCCCCTACGGAAGTATATTAACAGAATGTGTGCTTAATATCCACTTGAAATAAAGAAAAAGGCCGTAATTGTCCAAATATCTGTGCCATAATATAAATGAAAAAAATTAAATGTATTGTCTCTCTGATTGGCTCATCCATGTATCACGTAGTTACAAAATTATGCAACTCAACAGGAAACTGTATTCAAATGCACAGAATAATAGAGGCATTTTTAATGCTGCTACAACAAATGCAATAAATAATGGGCTTTCATCTAAAGACACAAGACACGGCTCTACTCACACTACGATAGGCATTATATCATGAACGGTTTTGGTTGACCTAATATAGTTTCATTTGTAATTCTCTCTAATATTTGTTTAGAGCAGTCCAATTCTGTATGTTGCAGTCCCAAGCCATTTGCTAATTCCGTATGTTGCAGTCTGTTAAGAACCAAGATAGATCTACAAATATAATCACCACAAATGTTGAATACACAATAGATCCACAAAGCAAGATAGAAAAAACCATACTATATTATTACCAAACCCTTGAGGTAGGGCAACACCATACAATGGATCATATTATGGAAGGGATCCTCTCATGTTCACTTGCCTCTTCGAGGGGGCATCCTCCTATTGAGATACCGCTCCAAATACAATACTTCTCTTCATGTCTCATTACATTGC
>ML857664.1:0-11186 GCA_009831015.1 Picea engelmannii
TCCCCTTTCACTTTCTTCTCCTCTATTGGCAACAACATGTGTGTTCTACCATTCTTCTCCAAGGTGTATGTATTCTTCCTCCCATCATGAATGACATTCCTGTCAAACTGCCATGGTCTTCCCAACAAAATATGGCATACATCAATGGGAATTACATCACACAGAATTTCATCTCTATATCCTCTTATCTTAAATTCAACCAAGCATTGTTTAGTAACCATTACCTGGTGTCCTTTCTACAACCATGAGACTTTATATGGCTCTGGGTGTGCAGTTGTCTCTAGCTCCAATTTCTCCACCATCTTCGTGGATAATAAGTTATCCATGCTCCCACTGTCAATTATCACCTTGCATACTCTGTCTTTAGTCTTGCAAGTTGTCCTGAATAGATTGTTCCTCTGTACTGGCTTTTGAACTTCTGCCTCTGGTTTTAAAAGAACCTTTCTCATCATCAGGGATGTTCCATCCTCTGCTCCCTCTGCTTCAACATTCTCTCTATGTGCTTCTGAAATGTGAGCTTCTCCTCCTCCTTTATTTTTCTCGGGGCATTCCCAAGACATGTGCCCTGTCTTTCCACAGGCATAACATCTTATTCCTTGTCTGCCTCTTCCACTAGAAGAGTTTCTTCCACCACCCAATCTCCCTCGGGAACTTCCTCCTCTTTCCGAGTGACTGTGTGGAGTTCCAGCCTCGTCTTTGGAATTATGCGCCTTGTCATGGGTAACTCCCTTGCCTTTGTTCGGGGCTGAGATTTTACCTCTACCTCGCTGGCTTTGTTTTCTGGCCAACTTCTCTTCTGCCTTTAACGCAAACTGATAAGCATCCTCCACTGTCCTTACCGACATCATGTTGAGCTCATCCTGAATTTCGTACCTCAGGCCATTCATATACCTGGCAACTTTTTCTTTGTCCCACTCTCTTTGTCCAACTCTGATGTTCAGATTGTAGAACTCCTCTGTGTATTGTTTGACTGTAATACCCTTCTGTCTCAAGTTCTGCAGCTTCCTGAACAGATTGATCTGATAATCTTTGGGCATGAATTTAGCCTTCAGCTTGGCTACCATTCTGTCCAAATTCTTTACCTTTTGTTTACCTCTACTTCTCCTCTCAGCCTACAGTTCATCCCACCACAGTGTTGCATGTCCTTTAAGCCTGGTGACAACATGTCTCACCCTTTTCTCCCCATCGACATCTTCATAATCGAAATATTTGTCCATGGACCTTATCTAATCCAGCAGCTCTTCAGCATCCAAATTGCCTTCATACATTGAGACCTCTATCTTGGCTCTAGCTCCCAATCTAACAACTGCTCTTAGCAAGCGTTGTTCGGCAACGTGTTCCCCTGCAGCTTCTTCGGCTTCTACATCTTCGCTCTCTGCACCGCTGACATCTCCAGCATCAGGTGCTCTTCTCTACGCTGCTTCCATTGCTTCCAACCTTGCACGAAGTTCTCGCATCTCTCTTTCTACAACACGCTTGACTAAAGGTGGCTCCCCTCGTCTCCTTGGCGGCATTGTGTTGACTGTCTCTTACACACAGAGTACAACTTTGAGTTCTTTATCTCCTTCGCCTGAAATCTACAAACGAAAATCAGCTCTGATACCACTTGATGCAGACCCCCCTTCTCTCCTAAGGACTGCATAAAGGCTGTGACCATTCGCCTAATCAAAAGGCGCGTCGCGACTTCGCGTATCGGGCCTTTACATGCGAGTCACTCCGACTCTCCCGACTTCTGAAATCCCGACAAGATCCTAGCGCATGCTAGCCCCTCTATTCCCCTTCACCGATGTGACCCTTTGCTATGATCGTGGGCCAATCTTTCGAGTACTTCACGATTTCGCGTCTCGTGGGTTCACACTTCACGAGTCGTCTCCCTAGACGCTCAACGGTCCAGATCTCTTCTCGAACTGACGGCTTAGATCAAATCTTCGCGGTTTCGGGTTTCGCGAGTTCCCCGAACTCTTATCTCTGATTAGTTGCGAAGTCCCGACAAAACCAGATCTACAGTTCAAATCCCTCCTTCGATCAACGGTTGTGATCTTTTCGTGATTCGCGACTTTGGAGTCTCCTTGCCTTCATTCTCCCGATAGCCGAAATTGCGATGGTGTTGGATCAACGGTCCAGATCTCCCCTTTGATCAACGACTTAGATCATGTCGCGATTTCGTGTTTCGCGAGTTCTCGCGATTCAACCTTTGACTCCTTCGAGTCACAAGTCAGCGAAATGTTGATCTCTCGCCATGTGTCCTCCTTAACAACGGACGGTCTCAATGATTTCGAAACGATCAACGGCTGTGATCTTTTCGCGAATTCACACTTCACGAATCCTCACAACTCTGCTCTTTGACCTTTCCACTCTGCGAGTCAGCGAAATGTTGATCTCTCGCCACGTGTCCTGTCGTGATGGACGGTTCCGATGATTTCGAAATTTCACGACCTTATTCCTCCTGTGTACGTTCAAAGCTTTAATGTTAGTGCACTTTACCTTGATCAAACAGCTACGATCCGTTTGCGCTCAAATCGAACGGTTGAGATCTTTCCTCCTCTACACTTGCTCCTCATTGTCTGGACGTTGATCGGATGGTCCAGATCTTCCCTCTCAGCTAAAGCTTTCTTCAGACTTAGAAGATTTTCGAAAGGATTTAAAGGCTTTGACCTTTATCCTTCCTGCAAGTCCATTTCTTGGATCTCGTTCGCGCTTCTTAGAAAGTGCTACTCCTCCCGAACTTGGTCTCTCCAAATATTTCGATCTCCAAAGCTCTTCTTGCTTTATGGGAAATTAGTCAAACTCAGATCCAAAGGTTCTTGAAAAGAATCATTTCTCGCCTTCCTGGCGTTCTTCCGCTCTCGTCCTTCGACTTCTTTACGGAGTCACTTCGACTCTTCGTCGGATTCCAGGTCTGTGCACTCTTTGCAACAGATCTTTACAAAAGATTCAAGTTCTTGCGACAACTGTGCACTCCTTGGGGCAATCGCTTTATACTTACTGCAAAGAAAGTCTTACGCTATTTCTTCTGAGCTTTACGAGTCGAAACAGACCTTGTCAACGCACTCCTTGCGGACTGTGTGCACACCTTGCACCGGCTCACGAAGAAAAGCGATTTAAATTCTTATGCAAGCATTTCAAAGCTACATGCACTCGTAGCAAGATTCATTCATTCTTGAAAAGATTAAGACAACAACAGAGAAATTGCAAGCACTATTCACACCATACATTGGATCAATTTTTCTCTGTTATCTTCATTCAAAATCAAGAAAATGGTTATAGCTAAAATCAAAGCAACAACTACTGCTCTGAGATTCCTACTTGCTCATAATTCTCGTAAACCCCTCTTTTGGGCGTACAAAATCTCTCTTTATACAAAAGAAACAAACTAAATGCTATCTAATTGCGGTTACATTGAGACTAGGGTTAAGCTCCCAAGTCACACATGCTCATTTTGTCTCCACGCGTGTGATCTTTCCTCTTTTGTTTTCTATCGCTTCAAAAGATTTGCAGTACTGGCTAGCGTTCGAGACTCCGGATTGGCTCTCAGGCACTGAGTTGTTTTGCCACGTGTACTTGTTGACGATGCTCTTGCATCAATCCTGCACATCAACAGCTACACCCTCCATGGGCTCATAAGTCACAGGGATCGTAGCAATGTCAATCACATCTAATCATCAATATTTATTAAACATGTGCATAAAACCCCTTTACCCCAGTCTAGTGCTCAAAGAGATTATACAAGTCTGCAATACAAGTTTGGGGAAAGTAAAAAGACGTCCTATTGGGCAAGAGTCTATTGGAAAAGGGTTGTTCTCGGAAAGGATCAATTCCAAGTCATGTAAGTAGGTGAAGTGGATGGGGATCGGCAAAAGGTGCAGTGATAGACAGGATGGCTTACCGGTGGGTGCCTCTGTGGAGGGTGAGTTGTACCTGTCATGGATGCAAATATTTCCAAGCCCATTCATGCCTTTTAATCTTCATTTTTTCCAAGATGTTAATCAAAGGACACTGCCTTGGCTTGGTGACCAGTGGTGGCAATGTTAGCCACAAACATTTCACGGAAATGAGAAGGCTGGCTCGTGATGAGACCCCCTTTCTCTTGGCTATGCCACTAAGAGCCACTACCCTGGCGTGGTGACCAGATGCAGGTAGTGTCATACCGCTAGATGCTCATGGACCTAATAGGTCGGCCCGTGATGAGACCTCCTATCCTCTGACCAAGTCTTGTCTTATTGTTTTTCTATCTTTTGATTGCTTTTTCTCTCAAGAATTTAGTTAAGGGACATTGCCCTGGCTTGGTGACCAGAAGTGACAATGTTACCCACAAGTACTTTCACGGAAATGAGAAGGTTGGCTCGTGATGAGACCCCCTTTCTCTTGGCTATGCAACCAAGAGCCACTACCCCGGCGTGGTAACCAGATGCTGGTAGTGTCATACCGTTAGGCACCCATGGATGTAATGAGTTGGCTCGTGATGAGACCCCTCATCCTTTAACTAGGTCTTGATTTAATTTTCTACGGGTCCCTTTGTTTCTTGCTGAGAAGCCTTTTATTGCTTTCTCGGGGATCCCTAGGCGAAGCATCTCGAGGTTTTATTCTTAGGCTTTTATTGTCAACTACTTTTACCCCCCAGGCCTTTAGCCAATTCTTCCCACAAGGTAAGGTACAACCCCTAAATGATCAAACCTATGCCTAGACCAAGGTAACGAGATGGGTGAGCGGGAAATAAGATGGAAAGTGGTATGTACGACGGGAACAGACGATGGCTCTTCAGAAATCCCCCCAGTGGCAACTCAAAACCTATGGACACAGGCTTGCTAGGGCATCCTCTCATTCCCCCCAGACATGGTCAAGTGGACAAGCATAAGATAAAAGCACCTATTAGAAACAAAGGA
Source organism: Picea engelmannii (assembly GCA_009831015.1). Classification (NCBI taxonomy): domain Eukaryota; kingdom Viridiplantae; phylum Streptophyta; class Pinopsida; order Pinales; family Pinaceae; genus Picea; species Picea engelmannii. The sequence goes on from ML857664.1 coordinate 4,884, forward strand.
ATCAAATGCACATATTCAAAAGTTTTTGAGGATCAGAGTGACACATACCATGATACTCGGACTCATTAACTCATGGAGCAAGAACCATCTCTAATGCAGGACCAAGCCGAAGGTGATGGATGTTGTTGTTGCTGTTGACAAAGTGTACACGCTGAAAGGGAGAAAAGATGGGCCCTCCAGTGCCATGCTCAAGTCGATCTGGCTCTTGGTACTCCATGTCTAGGACCTGTGGGCCTCGAGACATAATCTCCTAGTTATCCCTGAAAGTGGGGGATAACATCTGGCTCCAACTCGGGGACATGTGCTCACCATAGAGCGCATGAGAACCTCAACATCTTTGGCATAACCTGCAACCTGTTTGATCTCAATAGCAAATATCAGTAACCATTTGGGGTGGTGATACCACCCCAGCATATATATATATATAGGAGACTGAAATAAAGCAATCATAAGTGTGAATGTGAAAGCAAACTATTCTAACATGCAATGCAGATGGTATAATACAATGAATGCAAAATGCCTACCTACTTACCTGTACTTACCTGTCATGTCAGGTCCCCCCACCTTGGTGGGGTTTGAGGAGGCGCCCGCTGACCGGTACTGGGCGTCTTTGTCCTTCCAATGTAGACAAGTAATAAGAGTCATTAACTGACTTTCTTCCAACTTTGAAAGGGCCAAGCCAAAACTGAGTACTTCCTTTGACATTAGTAGGCTCCCCTTTGTTGGTATCCCACATCCATACTACGTCCCCCTCCATGTACTCTCTGATTTTGAAATTGGTCATTCCCTGAACAACCCTGGTGTATTGTGCAGAGGGAGGTGGGTGGGATTCTGCTGTAAAGACTTCTTGCTGGGAAGGCTAAATCAGTATGTCGCCTTCTCATGTTTTTTGCAACTTCATGGTCCAGCTTCCTTGTCTTTATATTCGTCTAGGAGTTGCTGGTATCTTTCTCTCGTGGGCCATTGTATCTGATCTTCCTTTTTTGCAAAGGGCACATCCTTAGGAGAAAATTTAGGAAGATTTCCCATGACTTGCTCATGTGCTTTATTATTTTTGACGGGGTGACTAGTTACTTGCACATGGCTTCCGGTTATTGGCACATTTGGGAGACGACCTATTATTCCATTTTTCAAAGGTAAATTCACATAAGTGAGGTCCATCTCAAGGGTGCCACCCAACATTGAGGCAAATTTCCTAGACAACAACATTCCCCACACATCTGGGACGTCTACTATCACTATGTCAATGCGGATTACTTTCTCAAGGTACTCTTTAAGGCAAACTTCCACATTTTCAACTACTGCATGTGTGGCTATGGCTTTAGACTCGAAGCCACACACATTTTTGTAAGGTCATGTGACTTCCAGGCCTAATTGTTGCATGACCTTGAGAGACATCATGTTAGCACCAGCCCCTGAATCTAACATGCAATTGTTGAGGCTTTTATTATTCATTAGCAAGGTCATGAAAAAGGGCGGATGTTCGTCATACTGGACCCTAAAGTGATCAGCTTGTAACATAATAGGAGGGTCCATAGGTCCATCTGATCCTTTGAAGAATTTATCACATCTCTCTTTAATAGATGGTACCTTAATGACTTCTTTCAGAGGGATGGTCACATGCATTTTGGATAATGCCCCTTCGAAGTCAAAGTCCAAGTCCGCCCTTTCGATTTTGGGTGCTTCAGGAGGAGGAAGGTTCGAAGTTGAAGGCTTTGTTCGAGTCATTGTAGGAATGGTAAGGGCGGGTTGGTTTAGTTTATTTTGCCTATATACCTGAAATTCTCGTTTCACCAACTTCTCCTTTGACTCAGGGTCCAAGTTGTTTATTATTTCCATTCTAGCCTTCCAAGCTGCCTGTTTCATCTCTCCTCAATGTTCTTCAGGAGTGATGTTGAGGCAAATCTGGGGGCCTTCTATAACATGGCCTACGTTGTTTATTTGGTCATGGACTTCAATAGCCCCGAAAACATTTTCTTCCCATTTAACGAAACCAACTCCTTTCTTTACTAAATAGTCATCTCCTTGTGTAGGACAATAATCATCCCAATCCTCAGAGATGTCAGAGGCATCATTGGGACAATCACCCCAATTCGTATCCTCTTCTGTCAAGGGAAGAGAGGGCCAACCTTGAAACAAGCATGGATCTACTGAGTTATAGTTGCTAGGTCCAAGATCATCTGTTAACAAGGAAAAGGGTGTTTGCTAATCTTGCTCAAAATAACTAGTTTGTAATGGTGTGGAAGTTCCTTCGAATGATAATTGGTCATCCGGGTTTTGCTTTGTCAGAAAAGGGATTTCCAACATTTCACGAATCCTTTTAACCCTTTGCAAGATATAGGACATACTAGTGCTCAGGTTGGTTCCATTACTGGCAGGTTGGGTTTGATTGCTAGTATGCACCTGGGGCTCTTCGGACTTCATTTCTGAGTCCTCATTGGTTTGGCCAAAGTATTCAAATCCAAGCTCACTCCTATCTTGACTTTCTTGGATTTGACTTGGCGTGGTCAAGATGAATAAGGAATCTTCAAAATTAGGGTTTTTACGAGTAGCCATACTTAGACCCTCGGATGGTTCATCTTGTCTTGAAAAGTTTAGGGCATCTTTCATGTTTGAGAAACCTGTGCGCCATTTCCTCTGGGGAGCATTGTTTTCCAACTCTAGAGTCTCCAGAAAGTCATGCTTTGGTCCTTCCATGCTTTCCTTATTTACTCCCCAGATGTCATCATTGTTCAAAAGGTTGACCTGATGGGTGAGGCTGCTAAACTTGAGGTTCTCTTCAATTTGGCAGGCAGCATCTTGAGCTTCTTCTAGGTTTGCAGGGAAACGATTCTTGAGGGTGAGTTGTAAGATCCTTTCAAACGAGTCGAGGTAATGTTGGAGAATCATGCTCTTAGGTAGGAAATTGGGCTCAAGTTTGTGAAGAAGAGTATTGAACCTATCATTGAATCCCCTAACGTCTTCGTTTGTTTGTTTTCAGGCTTCGAGGAATTGAGAGTAAAAAGAATCCATGCTTTCCTTTTCACTCCAACTTTTCTTAAAGATTTGTTCAAGATCTTCAGGGGTTTTGACGCTTCCTTTCGGGAGTTTGTTAATCCACTTTCTGGCACTTCCAGTGAGTGAGCTCACAAAGAGCCTTGTAAAGACATCATGGTGTTCTTGTCCGGATTGGTGAAATTGAAACCCTTCACAAAACTTGGTCCAATGAGAGTTACCATAGGATCCCTTTTCTCCTGAAAACTTAGGTATCCAGGAGTCGACCTTATTGGGTAGACCATGTAACCCCCCTTGGGTGTTAGCCAAGTCCAAAGGACCAAAGAGTTCCTTATGAGACCATTTGGGAGAACTCATGGGGTTGACAGGATTTGTAGATGCTATAGTAGTAGATGAAGGTATAGATTGACGCCCACTACGGATCGTCATTAGCGGTTTGTGGAGTCGCCAGATAATTTGCTTGAAATCATCAAAGAAAGGGAAAACACCCTAAGTGGAGTCGTCGGGTAAGCTTGTAAGGTAAAGACTCTAGAGGCAAAGCTTACCGAAAAATGTCGTCTTGAGGAAGGTTTGACTCAGTGTTTCCCGGCAACGGCGACAAAATGTTATCGCACAGTTTGTAGTTAGGCTAATAGATGGATGAAAAGAGGTCAAACTGGCATAATTGGACCAATCCCACCCATTGTCACCTCGATGGGAAGGTTCTTTCTATTTAGGGAAGTGAGGTCCAGGGGAGACGTCCCCGGTGACCTGGGGTTTTGAAAGGGCAAGAAGCTTAAGAGCTATCAGATAATTTCCCCCTAACAAGTCACCACCTGATCAGAAAGTCCGGCCTATGGCTAATAAATATAACCGAAGTACAACCAAGAAGTATCCATGCCCGAGAACAAAGCAACAATGAAACTACATATGCAAGCTTGCTTGTTGGTTAGTACTGCATATAATCAAATGACTTTCTGATAATAGGCAATTGATAAACAATATTATTGATGAAGCAAATCCAAGTTGTACAATAGCAATGATTACAATATTACTTCACAATAAATGCTAATGGCATTCAATGTAACAATATCAACACTTTAGAAACAATGCCTTAGCTAACCATTCAATTGCTTAAAGACAAATAGATGTTGCACATAGGTGTTTATAGCACAAAAAGGATGACGACAACGCTAGGGTTAGAAGAATTAGTCTAGGCTAGGGTTAGTAGGGTTAGGGTTTATTTCAAAGTATTGGAAGTTTGTAAAATCAAGTTACTCAACACATGTGGCCTTAGATCAGTGTGTTCCTAGGGTATATGGAGTCGAAAGGAGGACGCAAAGGCTGAAGGATCAGGTGATAATGGTAAAACTAAGGACGAGAGAGTTAAACCTTGAGGTGTTGCTATGGCAAGGCCTCAAGGATGAAACCCTAGGGAAAATCGGCTCACCAAGGTGTAGGGGAACTAGGCCTTGGTGCATTTTCTCCTTCCTTAGCTTAATGGCAACGGCTAGCTTAAATAATGGTTGATGAGAGGTAAGACAAGAAGGTTTGCAAGCAATGTGTTTGCTAAAGCAAGGCTTTACTAGGCAAACCCTAGGGAAAATCGGCTCACCAAGGTGTAGGGGAACTAGACCTTGGTGCGTTTTCTCCTTCTTAGCTCAACAAATAAGAAAAACGGCTAGAATGGAAGAAGATGGATGGAGTGTTTCTATGGCAAGGCTCTTTCCTCTGAACAATTCAAAAGGCTAGAAAGAAAGAATAGAGTGTTGCTAAGGCAAGGCTCTATCTCACTTCAGCAAATAAAATGGCTTAAAACCTTGGTAGGGACATGAGACAAGGACCTTCAATGTGTGCTTGTCACCTAGGGTTTGATTCAGCAAATTATAATAACAAATGCAAGAAAATAACACTACAACCATTCAGTCAAGAAGTTTTGCAGAAATTCACTTACATTTAACCAAGAAATCACATAGCAAAACCCTAGTTGTAATACCTTCCACCAAGAGAAATGCCAAAATGCTAAGAAAAAGTCTTCCTTCAACAAGTGCGCCTCACAATTTCAGCCAATCACCCCAAAAACGACGCAAATTTCAAACCTCACTAATGAGTGAGTGAAAGATGATGAAAAAATGAGAGTCAAAACCCTCAATTTATACAGTACAATGACCTAGATTTACTTTTTAGGTCATGAAAAGGCCGACAAAGCCAAAATACTAAAATCATATTGTTTTACATTAAATGTTTGAAAATTAAACCCTAATCAAGCAATAGAGAGATGTCATCCCCTTTCTAGGATGACGTTAGCCCCTTCTAGGGCAAATGCAACCTCCTGGAGCAAAGCGTTAGCCCTCCTTGGGCTTCTCCAAGCTGCCACACGTGCCAATGCTGCCATATCTGTCTCCCAAGATGTCAATACTGTTGGGTGACGTCATGGGCTTCCTGGGAGACGTCCTAGGCCTTCCAAGGCCAACGTACCTGTGGAGAGGGCTCAATCCCCCTAGGTACAGGTCTGCTCAGCTGCCTCTAGTGGATTCTTCTGGTCTTCCCTGGTACAAACGCTTTGCCCTGTCTCTGCCCCCTGCTGGGGTCTCCGCATCCATCGGTGGGCTCTTCAGCCCCATGGAGATCCGAACTGATCATCTCCCCATGTGTACCTGTCCATCGATACCTGTCCGTCGAGCATGACCCTGCACATCAACAGCTACACCCTCCATGGGCTCATAAGTCACAGGGATCATAGCAATGTCAATCACATCTAATCATCAATATTTATTAAACATGTGCATAAAACCCCTTTACCCCAGTCTAGTGCTCAAAGAGATTATASAAGTCTGCAATACAAGTTTGGGGAAAGTGACAAGACGTCCAATTGGGCTAGAGTCTATTGGAAAAGGGTTGTTCCCAGAAAGGATCAATTCCAAGTCATGTAAGTAGGTGAAGTGGATGGGGATGTCTAGGCAAAAGGTGCAGTGATAGCAAGGATAGCTTACCGGTGGGTTTCTCTGTGGAGGGTGAGTTGTACCTGTCATGGATGCAAATATTTCCAAGCCCATTCATGCCTTTTAATCTCAATTTTTTCCAAGATGCTAATCAAAGGACACTGCCCTTGGTGACCAGTGGTGGCAATATTAGCCACAAACATTTCACGGAAATGAGAAGGCTGGCTCGTGATCAGACCCCCTTTCTCTTGGCTATGCCACCAAGAGCCACTACCCTGGCGTGGTGACCAGATGCAGGCAGTGTCATATCGCTAGATGCTCATGGACCTAATAGGTCGGCTCGTGATGAGACCTCCTATCCTCTGACCAAGTCTTGTCTTATTGTTTT
>ML857664.1:15657-26832 GCA_009831015.1 Picea engelmannii
GTCCCCCCTCAGAGGCACTTGTTCCAGTGTATCTATTTGCAATGGAACGTTCAAGTTCTTTTTTGCGAGCTTTGGTCGCATCCCTCTTATTAGCGATACCAATGAGTGATTGGTTTGCAATATGCACAATTTTCGGGGTACTTTTTGGACAAGCATCCACATCAAACCCAGGGATTTTGGCAAGGTGGTATTTCAAGCGGCTAATTCCTGCATAAATCTTTTTGCCGCAAGATTGCATGTCAATACTTGTCTATTGGGAAGTTGCACTGGTTCACCATACACCCACATTCGATCCAATGCCTTCAGCATTTTATTTAGATGAAAATATTAAACCTATGGCACCAAAAAAAACACACAATAATGCCAAGGTTAAATAATAAGAGCTAGATGAATTAGAAGAAGAGGTACATTGCAAACCCTAGCCTAACTCTAAAAATTTAAAAAACAAAGTTCAAATCTTCAAGTTCAAACTTCAAACAAATGAAAGTAAAACATTTTTGATCATACCTGGAAATCTTGATCTCTCCGCTGGCGTTAATGGAAGCAAGATCCTTGGCTTTCTCCTCCTTGGATAGATGCACAATGACTTCCCTCACACCTCTCTAGCTCTCTCACAGTTCACAAATGAAACAATAACAAAAAAAACGGGACCCGCGGCCTCTAAAACCCCTCACGCGCACTTTTTTCCGCGGGTCTTCTCAGCAGGCCGAAATATTCCATCGACCCGCGACACATTGGCAATTTCTCGCGAGATGATGAAAGTGTCGCGACACTTTGAATGTGTCGGAAGTGTCGCGATATTTTCTTAACAAAATTTCGGGAGGGTGAAAATGTCGGCGACATATCCGACATTTCCGATGTGTCGGCGATATATTCAACAATGGTTTGAAGCCCCTTCAAGCCTATCTTTTGCTTTGACAGAAGATGAAGCCATACTGAAAAAAAAGATCTAATACAAAACAAACTTATTGTTGATCTGCAAAACAAACCCTTAATAGTGGATCTACGCGAGCTCAAAAGTCTACCACAAATGAGCTCTTTTCACACCCTAAGCTCTGATACCAAGTTAGAATTTAAGGGCAAAATATAGACTAGGTAGGAACAGAAATAATTTTACATTTATTTGCTACAATAATTCTGGATCAGCAACACATTCAAAATTTCTGATGTAAAATCTAATAACAGAAATCATAACATAGATCTGAGCATTACCTTAGCCAAACAAGGAACAAATTTACCTGATGTGTTGTTGTTATTCTCTTTGGTGTCTGCTCAGAAAAATCTTTAAGGGATCATGGATCAAACCCTCAGGGTAGATCTCATCATGATCATTAGGACAAATGCCAAGAAGAACTTTTAGATGGTAGACTAGAAAATCTGACCAGCTGGCTGAAAATCAAGAGGCCATGACACTGTTAAGTGAAAGGGCTAAAAATAGAACACCACTATTCAGTCTAGTGGTTGAAAGGAGGCCTCAAACACCCTTAGTAATTTCTACACCCTAAGTAATTTCTACCCAGAAAACACAAAACTGCTACAGGAAATATCAGTAGTCCTAAATCCAGTTCATAGGGTAGTAGGTTGTCAGCATACAGCATATAAGAGGCAACAAGGGTTCTCTAGACAACAATGGTGGCACCAGCAAACAATAGGACAGCAGGACAACACCAGCAAACACTAATACAGCAGGACGGCACAAACAAATAGTTGGACAGCAAGGACAGTCACAGCACCAACAAATAGTTGGACAGCAAGGACAGTCACAGCACCAACAAATAGTTGGACAGCAAGGGCGGCACCAGCACAGAGAACCAGAAACATCAAACAGCAACCAAGGAGAGACCTGCGGCAGGCTGTAAAACACCCTTAGGGGTCAGCGGCAGTAGGAGGCTGGAGAGGTAAGCCCACGATGGCTTGAAGCAGACTTAATCACATCAATAGACCTGTCCAAGAGGGGCTGCAGCCACTTAGAAGACTGAACAGAAGAGCCGCAGAAATACCTCAGACAAGAACTTGGCTAGGAAGTGAGTGTGTTGAGTGAGGTAAGGTCTCTCTAATTTATAGTTGTGGTAGGTAGGTTAGGGCTAGCTTATTAGTCCTAACTTTAGGGTTAGGTGTAAACCCTAATATTTAAACAAATAATATTTTAACCTTTTAAAATATTAAATGACAAGTCAAAGGTCAACAAAGAAAATAAGATAAGTCAAGGAGAGGGTTTTAAGATCAAGGCGGCTAGCTTCTTTAGGAAGAAGTAAACACCCAAACAACTCAAGCAAAAGGGTGGGGTTTCATAATAAACAATAAGATAAGGTCAAGGGTTAAGTCCTTCTTTAATGGCAATTTTGTCCACATCAAACTTATGATATAACTTATAAGCTTTTGTCATCCCAACATACGAGGAAAGTCAATGATGTGATCGTTTCCTTCTCCTTAACTGCTCCTAGGTCACATGGACAATCCCGGGAGAGAAGAGGGTCACACATAATCTCGGCTTGGTACTCAACCAAGAAACTGTCTGGTTCCAGACCAGGATACCCCATAACGCATCTGGGGGCCCTAGATCACAACTAGGGTCTTATCCACCAAGGTACACAACCAAGGATCAATCCAAGCACCAAGCAAGGATTCCCTAGAACACATCCAAGGGCCCTAGAACACATCTAGGGACTTGTATCATCAAACTGCTTGGTCCTTGACCAAGAACCTTGGCAATACACTGGGGACCCAACTAGGGTCTTTTGCCATGGCTCTAACTGCTTGGTCCCAGACCAAGAACCCCAGGAGTGTACTGGGGGCCCTAGATCCCCACTAGGGTCTTTGCCATCCTCCTGGAGAATGGCTCTTGCAGTTGCATTAATTTTAACACGTAACATGAAATTGCCAATACACCCAAGCAAGCAAGTGTCTGACAACATAGCCTTGCTTTTTGCAGCTGAATAAAAGAACGCAAAAATACAAAGATTTTTCAGTGGAAATTGAATGGGAAGCTTATCCTTACAGCTGCAACTTGATTGCATGGCAAATGTTGTAACATTTAAGACCTTTAGGCAAACTAATTCCATGCAAGTGGCCACCAGATCTTGAAAATCATGATGCATGTTCAGTTCATACCAGAAATCTAGATGCTTCTTTGTGATTTCAATATCATATCCTCCACTACTCTCTAGATAATCTGCTTCATAATTCTCATAGACTAGATTATTGCTAAGGAGTTCCATCTGTATCATTGTAGAAATTTGTTCCTCATCATCAGGAGATTTATCATAGATGGGTTGGTCTTTAAAAATTCCTGAAACTGGAACTTCAAAATCCTCCATTTCATGACATCCTTGGGAAATTGACTACATAATAGTAGCCTGATCTATGTCAACTTTTGGAGCAGCAATCTCATCATAATATACACTGTTAGAGATATCTGATATAATGTCAAATGTTTCTACGGAATTCTGATCAGCTTTTTTGTCATCAGAACAATCAATAAAAAAATTCACTTCTTTAACATTAACTTCCTTCTCATTCATACTACTAGAGGAACCAACTATAGAATTCTGCATATATAAATCAAACTCCTCACAGCAATTTTCAAAAAGCAAATTAGCTCTAAAAAACCTTTTACAATGATCACTAAATGTTGCATGTAACTTTTTCAGGGAATAAATGCTATCAGGAGGCAAGGATCGATACCATTCACGAGCATCTCCCTCTAATGAGTACATGAACATCTTCATTAATACATCATCATGATGTATAGCCAACTGATAAATGACTTCATGGAATTCAAGCAAATGATCTGCATGGTTATCATCTTTATCTTCTCTAAATCTGGGCAAGTACTCAACCCACTCATCTATAGTAGGAACAACATTTGAAAAACCTGGAACAGCAGAGAAATTAAGAGGAGCAAATGAAAATATGACTTCTTGAAATTGTGGAGTCACCATTAGATTCTTTAATCATGGAGTCGCCAAGTGAATGATCTGCAATCTGAATGTGTCTGGCTTTTGTTCACCATCAAAAACCAGATCTGATTCTTGTCATTCTCCCAGGGAAAGATTACTCCGTTCCCCAGCAACGACCCCAGAAGATGTTGGTCCTAAAGTCTACACTTGACTGCTAAAGGGCAGAGCTAGGCCACCTCAAATTTGGAATGGTTGGTTATTTGATAAGTTGGTTTTGTTGGTCAGCTAAAGGGTAGTTTTTCAAAGATCGATACCATTCACGAGCATCTCCCTCTAATGAGTACATGAACATCTTCATTAATACATCATCATGATGTATATCCAACTAATAAATGACTTCATGGAATTCAAGCAAATGATCTGCAAGGTTATCATCTTATCTTCTCTAAATCTAGGCAAGTACTCACCCCACTCATCTATAGTAGGAATTACGTTTGGAAAACCAGGAACAACAAAGAAATTAAGAGGAGCAAACCTCTGAGCCAAGACGACTTCCATATGAAAATATGACTTCTTGAAATTGTGGAGTCACCATTGGATTCTTTAACCATGGAGTCGTCAGGTGAATGATCTGCAGTCTGAATGTGTCTAGCTTTTGTTTAGCATCAAAAACCAAATATGATCCTTGTCGTTCTCCCAGGGAAAGATTACTTCGTTACTCTGTTCCCCGGCAACGACGCCAAAAGATGTTGGTCCTAAAGTCTGCACTTGACTGCTAAAGGGCAGAGCTAGGCCACCTCAAATTTGGAACGGTTGGTTTTTTGATAAGTTGGTTTTGTTGGTCAGCTAAAGGGTAGTTTTTCAAATATGGTAATCTGGTTGGACAGGCCACATAGTATAAATGTAAGTTCTCCTTAGCTAATGGTATGGATATTGATGAGCAGTTGGGAATATGAAAAGACAAACACATGAAACAACAGCAAGAAATGCAATGAATTACTTGCTATGTGAGAATTAAGACTTAAAATGATATTTTAAGACCTAGAAAAATATTTGGCTACAAATCACCCAACAGGTTGCCAAACAACTGATCTTTTTACTAAAACAATAGTTGTATAACAGGTTGCATAATCAGCAAAAAGATGAATTAGGACAATAGCTAAAAGAAAAATGAAATGTACATTGCACACATCATAAACTTGCATCCAAAAATAAGATTAAAACACATACAGATTTGAGTAAGAAGACAAAACTGTCATCAACATATATTCATCGGGTAGAGAACTTTACAATCATATGAGCAGGTCCAGCCCTTCTGATACTTCTATTTTTTCACCAAAAACTGAACCCCCTAAACAATACAAAAACTGATCTCTTTATCCTTTTTCCAAAAGGTTCGACCACCTTTGTAGGATCTAACTCAAAATTTAAACTTCACATTACAACTAGACCCTATCAATCAACTCAACTATCACTCCTTAATCACAATTTGTAAACATTGTTTTGACTTGAGTGAATCTGATTAGAAACATCAGTTCATAATCTTCTCCTTAATTCGACCTCAAAAGCATTGTTTTTATCAAAAAACAGCAGCTTATTACAAGTGGCAACAATCCTCTCACTAGACTTAAACAAAATTTCTATTAGTGCAACAAGAGCTCATGTTGATAGCTGGAGTAAAACAAACTCATAGCAAGGAGTCTTCCCAAGTTTTTGTTGGTTGTCAACTTCGCATGGATGCCCACGTGCACTCCAACTGGAGACTGAACTGGAACATAGATAGATAAAACTCACCCAAAATTCGGCGAATTTTTGGGAAAAATGACCTCAAATACCTCTTCGATTCTCTCAGACCGTGATATCTGTGTAAAATCTGAGAGAGGTTTTTGTGCATGGGCCCGTTCCCAACAAAAACCTCTTTCAGTTTTCAAAAATGCATTTTCATCTGTTCGGAAGGCGCCCCCAAAGACAATGACAAAAACAGGGAAATCAGCATTTGGCGAATTTCTGGAAAAACAGCCTTAAAGGTCTCTTCGATTCTCTCAAACCATGGTACCTATGTAAAATCTGAGAGAGGTTTTTATGCATGGGCTTGTTCTCAACAAAAATATTTTTCAATTTTCACAAATTCACCTGCAATTGTTCAGAAGGCGCGCCGAAAGACAATGACAAAAACAGGAAAATCAACATTTGGCGAATTTCTGGAAAAATGACCTCAAAGGTCTCTTCTATTCTCCCAAACTGTGATACCTGTGTAAAATATGAGAGAGGTTTTTGTGCATGGGCCTGTTCTCAACAAAAACCTCTTTCAATTTTCACAATTTCACCTCCAGTTGTTCAGAAGGCGCGCCGAAAGACAATGACAAAAACAGGGAAATTAACATTTGGCGAATTTCTAGAAAAACGGCCTCAAAGGTCTCTTCGATTCTCCCAAACTGTGATACCTATGTAAAATCTGAGAGAGGTTTTTGTGCATGGACTTGTTCTCAACAAAAACCTCTTTCAGTTTTCACAAATTCACCTCCAGTTGTTTAGAAGGCACGCCGAAAGACAATGACAAAAACAGGAAAATACAAAGCATTTTCAGAAAATTTGGACAACACCTTTTGATTTTTCTTCTACAGCTTTTGGTAATTCCTTTGTAATAAGTGTGCTACATTTCTAGATCCTATTTTTATTGTTCAAATCTTTGGTTTGATTAAGACCTGTACCTTTCCTTCAAGCTTGAGCTCCTGGTCTTTTTCTGCAGCTTAGAATGCTGCTTCTCCAGCTCTTGATTCTGTTGCTGCAAAGTCTAAATTTGTTGTTTCAATATTTGCACCTAGGGGCTGTCATTTATACCTTCATCGGCCTCCACCTTTGGCTTGATTAAAACCTGCTTCTTACCTCTCTCTTTCAACCTTTGCTCTTCATCCATGATAGCTTTGTTGTGATCAGCCAACATTCTGCTTTTCATGGACCTCATTTCATACCTATGTGTTATTTCAGGTCCTTTTCTATGTGCTTCCTTCATATGCTCCTGCACTTCTGATATGTTGGCCTTAATTTTGATGAAGTTGCCCCTGAAACTATAATTCCCCACAGCCTCTGTGATGATGAAAACTGCAGGTGAAGTTCGCACGATTCTAACACGAACTGCATGATGGTGAACTTAGAAATGAATTTCGTGTACTCGAGTGTTCATGATCATGCAGGCACTAACACTGCACTTTTTAAATATTTAAATTTATTTCTAAACGTTAAAAGGATTAAAACAGCACGCTTTTACCCTGTTTGAAAGAACAGGCTTGTTCTTGCAATCAGCGTTTTTTTGAACTAAAAAGGCCTCGCCAACCTGCTATAAGCTTAGTAAAGTATTTCAAGGTGACAACATGTTGTTAACCAAACCAGACGTGCAACAATCTTTCAAGAAAGCAATAAAATGGTGCAAAAATAATAGAACGGAAAAACAACTCAAGCTGACTCATAAACCATGGAGGTGCATTAAAACAAAAAATCAGGCTTAAGAGGATGTATAGGTGAATGAAGGGGAGGGGAAGGGATGCAGACCTAAGTTCCAACACAGTCGAAGAGCAATCCCTATTGCTCAGATTAAGTATGTGAAACAGTGATCAGTCCTTCAAGGACGGTAATATATATATTCTTCTTTGGGATATAAAGTTTTTTTTCCCGGAAAAAAATTTGAGGAATATGTATATTATGTATAATGATCATAATCTATATTATTGTGGTTTCAAAGAGGAAACAGTGAAAGGGGACATGACAAGCAGGTTAACAAGCAACCAATACATTTAATGAATATTGGAAATCAACATTTTTCATAAAAAGGAGTGGCTTGGGAGCAAATAAATTGGAAGTTAGAGAAGAGTGAAAAAATACACCCATTAAGTGTTCTACCAACATCCTAAAATATGCCTAAGCTGATTCAAATGATTATAGGCCTAATTACCAATAAAGTAAGAACTCACATTGAATGTGTGAAGAACAAACAGGATGTGTCCAAGAAAAATAGCATCAAGACTCGTAGGCCTGCAAAAAAATAGCCTTCAAGTTTTCAATAACTTGTGATCTAGATAATTCATCTCTTAATGAAGCAACTAATATTCCATTAGATAATATTCAAAATTTGTTAACAGAGTTTCAAGCGGTTTGTAGGCAAGCATTGTTCAAAAGGCCAGCTCCAAAAATTAAAAAGCATGTATGGCATTATGCGCACTTATTTTCAAATAAGAATGTTTGATCTCCTAATTTTGTTGAGAGTGCCTCATATGCTGCAGCTGCATTCCTGTACAGCTGTTGAAGCAGTCAAGTGAGAAATTGAATTATAGTATTCTCAAGCAAAAACATGCATTCATTAACATAAAGGATCACATAGTGTATCATTATGTACCCAAAAAGCATAACAAGAAGTGAAGAGATATCAGCAACAGTGTACCTCCACTTCTCTCTCTTGACCATTGCTGGGATTTACCCCAAGCCGTTGCATTACATTTCTCCTCTGCTTCCAATAGAGGATCTTCCCAATAGGCCAGGGGAGATCAGCAAAATATATTTCTTTTGCAACTTTGTGATTATGGTTCACCCAAAGCTCATAGAGAGCTGCATCATTAAGGCATGAACAGATCAATGCCTTCAAAGCCAACCAATCAGGAAGACTATGGCTGGGAATATCAGAGTCCAGGTCCACAATGTCCTCTTTACTAAGAAATCCAAATATTCCACCAGTTTCATTGTGGAATCCTGCAACGTCTCCAAATTCAATTGATGGTAGGGCATCTGTAACCAGGCATAGAGATAACATGGGATCAAAACAGAGGGGATTGAAGAAACCAAATGGAAAAATATCAACAATGCTACTTAGGCCTTATCCATGCATGCATTAAGAGGCAGAAAAGCACAAAGCCTCATGACAGGTCAAGATTTCGCTCAAAACCAGTGTTACATGGGGACGTGCTCCCGTGGGTTGGGGGTGCAACTCCCACATTTTCCACGTTTCCAGAATGGGGAAACTCAATGAGGGGCATTTCCCCACGTTCCCTTTTGGGTAAACTCAGGGAAATGCAGGGGGGGTTTCCCAAGAATGGGGAACATTTCCTTTTTGTGGGAAACTCTTGGGCATTCCTTCCGGAAATGGGGACTCCTAGGCATACCCCAACAAGTTTTTCCCAATCCTTAGAAAATCTCAATTTTTTAAAATGAAAAATACAAAAAAACTTAAAAGCAATTGTGAATATTTATTTCATGCTTTCATTGTTCATGTTTGTGACTTGTCATTGTTTCTCATATATTTAATTTTTTTTTTTGGATTTCAGACATGGTCCATATGTCAGGGACCCCAATGTTTCCTAAAATTTGGGGTGTGCATCCACACATCCGCCCAAACGCATTTCCCTGTTCCCACATCCCCCTGTCCCAGAAACTTGGTGAAACATTGCTCAAAACAAAACGATGTGATAAAATATGCTGTCAATCAGAAAAATAAAACTGTCCCAATAGGAATCCAAGAGAAATGAATACATGACGATGCAACAAGCATGAATCTACGGGAAATGCATACATAACAGTGCAAGGAGGTGGAGCAATGGACAGGGGACTGAAATGAAACGAACCAATGTCATCTGATGCCGAAACAATTAAGGAGCAGATGTCACCAACATTTTGGAGCTAGCACTTTATGAGACGTTTTAGCGACTGTGCCTAAAAGCAAGGATGATTCAATGTACCCATCACACCACATGGTCCATGTCGGTATGTCGGGATGCAACCAAATCAATCCATAGGCCATGTTAGCAATTTCACGGGCAATGGCAGCTGGGCTTCTGAAAGCTGGGGAGTTGAGAACCAGGACTCCTTGTCTTCTACATTCCCCAAAAGTATTGTGGTATTGTTGTATGTGTGCAACGACTAAAAAGCATTGAGAAATAATTTTAACAATGATATGATTTTTTTTCTGTTGTAATTGTTTGTTCAAAAACTCTCATGGCTACTTGAGGGCTTTTACACGGTGCAAGGACAAAATGTGTATCGCTATGTTTCTTCTTGAAATGCTTCTCCTCCAGTAGAATACTCTTAGACAGCTCTTCTCGTGCTAGCCTAGATGATTTCGGTTACAAACTTACAAGAGGCCTCATGGCCAGATCTCCATTAGAGGGTCAGTCAGACAATGCAGACTCCAGTTTACCCAATCAGTAGTCTGCAGAAATAAGAAATCTTATCAACAACTTGATCTCGGTCCTAGATGTTACTAGAGCTTCTGGGTAGCAACACCTTGGTACAGGGCTTCTTCCTTGACGCCCTTTGGACCTTTGCCCATTTTGTTCTTCTGGACTTCCTAGTGCTTGATTGTATCTCTTTAAAGTCTTCTTCTCTTGTCTTGCTCTCTCCCTGCTTTTTCCTGGAGTTGTTTTTTGGCACTCTCAGTGTACTCATTTATTTTTGTTCTCTTGCTTTCTCTTGGCAATGCTTTAGCGCTCCCAACGTTGAGCTAATTTTGGCAGTCCCATTGACCAGCATTGGCAACTGGTGGACATTAATATTTAAATTAAATTATTAGAGTTTGCAACGACGACCTCCTCCCTCTGTCAAGACACTCGTTCTTTCACATTCATTCTCTTGACTAGTGCATTTAACTCCATTAGACATAAGGGTTTAAAGTTTCAGGGAAGTAGAAAAATTACAGAATATGAAAAGTAATCAGATAAAAACATCAGACATAAGGATTATTACAGTTCTCTACCAGTACTGAAATCCTTCTGGGTTCTCGTATATAACATAAAACCCATCATTATACTGCGAGTAAATGACATGATAAGCAATACCCAAAAGAAAAAACAACAAAAACCATCATCACAGGGGAAAGTTTATGGTCCCAATATTTGATTGTGTTGAGAAGAATAATGAGATGAATGCAATAAAAGCTTACCTGAGTCGGGATTGACGAGATTATAATGAGTATTGAAGGAGATATTGGCGAGTCTGAGATATATGTAGGCTGGCAGGCAAACTGGGCATGCAGTGGGGAGTCCGTAAGCTGATTTTCTTACGACCAGCACCAACCCGTCTCCACCTTCTCCTTCCTGTTGCTCCATATTTTTATCTCTGTAAACAAGTTTTTTGTGAACGCAACGCCAACAGACTCTAATGTTCACAAATTCTGCGTTTTATGAATAAAAATGGACTGCCATCTGCTATTTTGATTAACATGGAGCACTCATGAGATCATATTGGCAAAGAACAGCTCTATGTATACAAACAGGTTTAAGGTCGTCCGTGCCTT
>ML857666.1:0-11844 GCA_009831015.1 Picea engelmannii
AGTTAATTAAATGAATCTTAGCCATTGATCTCAAGTGAGTGAGATTTAATATCATCCATTGATCACTTTGGAGATTAGGGTTAGGGCTCATCTCAAGATTATAAAAGGAAACCAAGGGAGAGGAGAAGACACACATTTTGACTTGGAGTCAGTGAGTCATTTGAGTGAAGGACTTTCACTATGCACATTTAAGTGAGAGAGAAGAATATTGCAGCCAGAATATATTTTAGGTGACCATACTAGCAAGACAGAGGTCAGAGAAATTTATGGAGAGGTCATACAACCTGCAACAACACCAAACATGGGACGTACAACCCCCATCCAACATTGTACGACCCGTACAGGCCGCGACAATAGTAGTACAACCCATTGTAGGCCGTATAGGTTGTTGTACAACAACCGTATGACCATCATAGCAACAAGCAAACCATATTTGATAGTGGGGTTTTCAACTAGTATTTTTTCCAGGTTTGGTTGTTGATTTGTATTCTTTTCAGTGGGCCATTTTCCCTTTTATAGGAGCCTTGGTTTTTATCATAATAAAATCATCTCGTTGATGGTTTTCCCTTAGGGGTTTTTCCAAGGGTATTTACCAAAAAATATCTATGTACATGTGTTTGGTTTCTTGTTTTAATTCAACTGCTATTTCTGGTTAAGAATATCAGTGTGCTTTTATTCAGTACATCTACATTTTATTTCAAAAAGGATTTACTAAGATTTAATTGCCGTGACTAGGGTTTAAGGAAATTTAACACATACAAGGTTATGGTTATACAGTTAAGGAAGGTGATGGAGTGTTTTTAATCAAATGATTATAATTATAATTATAATGTATTGTATATAGCCTGGTAGATTTGAGTTACTAATAAACAAAGTAACATGGAAATTAATAAACTATTTTTAATTACATGGGTTACTCCATATAAGGTTATAAAGTTACGGAAGGTGATGGAGTGTATTTAATGTAATGATCATAATTGTATTATAATGTATTGTATATAGCCTAGTAGCTTTGAGTTAGTAATAAACAAATTAATAAACTATTTTTAATTACATGGGTTATTGCAATATATAATATCTAGTTAGTAATAAACAAATTAATAAACTATTTTTAATTACATGGGTTATTGCAATATATAATATCTATCATAGTTAATCTCTCTTACAAGACAGGCACCATGAATTCGATTCTTTATCGCTTTGCCCATACTTCAATAATAACGATTAGTTTTTTAATTTTTGAATAAAATGTTTCCTTAAATTTTTGTTAAGGAAAAATATATGTATAACATTTCATTAAAAAAAAAATAGTGGGTTGTATAACATTCTCCATAATCTAAATAACTACCACAATGTTGCAGCACATGGGCTAATCGTAATTAGAAAAATATAGGTGGTAAGAGTTAATAGAAAACCAAAATCATATGGCCATAAGCCAAAGCTAAAAGCAATTAAAACATAAAACATAATAGGTTGTTTGATGGCCACATTTAATATAGAAATTAAAACTAAGTAGTAATGATGGATCCCATGTCAGGTGGAGGGTTTTGATCTTCAGGCTTGGGGCTTCACCTAATGATTGACAAATCATTATTCTACGAGTTAATTTTTCATCCATTCTATGCTAACTAATCTAGAAATTTCTCCATGGATATTACTAAATTTAAGTAGGGGTATTTGTCATTTTTAGGTTGTGGATAAGGCAATTGATTATGGGGTTCTTGGCTTTGGTTGTGATGGACGTTCTTCTCACGGACTTAGTGACCATTTCTATGGTGAGATATTCTACTAGAATGGTGGGAATGGGTTGAGCCAAGGGGAAAATAAACTTTTGGGGATCCTTGGCTCATTATGCAAGGGGTCGTGGCCTAGATCTCCATTATCATATGGAGGTGTGCTAGTTCTAGATTCATCTTCCTATCTTGTACTTGGATTTGCAAGTGTAACCTAGCATATGTTAGAAAAACAAGATCTCAGAGCAATAAAATAAAACAAATGTGGAAATAAAACACATAAGATACACAATACAATAGAGACACATATATACGTGGTTCACCTAGTGTGGGCTACACCCACTAGAGAAATTTCCAGGTCCTTCCTTTATTATTATCCAAAAAATGAAGGGATACAACCTACAATACACCTGCTGTAACTTTCTCTTCTTTCTCTCATAGTCTCCTCTCTCAAAATACAATATTCACAATAATACACAACCGCAATACAATTCCCTCATAAAAGAAGGTTGCCTTCTAGGGAAAAGAATCCTAACATAATCTCTACCGTCAAATCTGTGACTTAATGATGAATGGTCAAGATTGACTATGAAATTACATTATACATTTACAAGGAAAATTTTCCTTCGAGGGCCCGCTTGCCCCCGGACCCTGCAGGGGGGCAAGACCCCTTGCAATCCCACCGCATGGAGGGGTGTAAAATATTCTGGGGTGTAAAGTCTTCATGGGGTATAAACACAAGCTAAAAACAAAGACCTCTGAAGCAGCAAGATAATCAAGCTCCATAATCAACAACATAGATTACATCCCCATAACACCAGGTGAAATAATCACACAATATTTTTGAAAATATTGCTATTTCTCTTTTTCTAGATTCAAATAGAATTTTTATTATAATAAATTTCCATGCTACATGTAACTCTATGGCCTAAGAGAGTTTATCCTTGAGGATAAGGACTTTACAAGATAGGGATAAGCTAGCTAGAAAGGTTGGATGCCTAGACCCATACTGACTTGGCATACAACTAGAACCATAAAAGGAATTTGATAGTTTCATCTTTTTGACATAATAAATACATAGGATTAGAGACCCTTAGGTATTTCAACCAAAATCCCAAGGCATGCTACAAAACAATAAAAACCAAATGAATATATCCTTCATAGGCTCAATGACCTTGTGCCACATAGAGTGAAGTTGAAATAACCAAGTAGACTATTTAACACCACCCTCTATAGTTTGATTAGTTTATCCCCAATCATATGTAGACACTACTACATTTGGGGTCAACTTTAGATTTGGATTGATGTTTGAAGAAAAAAATTGATTTTAACAATGATTATAAGTTAAATTCCTCATTTTTTTGGTACCGACCTTGATAGACATCGGTCAATTGATGTCATCACAAACACACTGATTAATCAACATTAATCTCATTGATTAATCATTGTTGTATGTTCCTAATCAATTTTAACCATGTTAAAGTTGATTCTAGCGGGTCTATTATCGTAGGATTTGTACTTGTGTAAATCCCACCACAAGATCCCGAAATCTTGCGTAACTATGGAAGAAACTACCACTGTCACCCAAGTAGGATCTTTCTTCGTTTTAGTGATGCAGGAAGTCCACCACAAGGGAGGATTCCCTGGTGACCTCAAGGCATCGAATAATAGGTTTGATAGCCATGCCTACCACCCCCTATCTTGATAACTTGTTAGTTGGTCTAGGTCTAGGAAGGAAAGACAGGTTGTAAGGTGATTGTTGTACTTTCTTGGAACAAAAAAAAATTTCAGCATATATATAACAATGACCAAGCTAAAATATGCAACAATGACGTCTTTAGACACTAGACAAGTTAAGTTGCATTGACTGTTAAAAATTTACAACAACATACAGTAATATGACAACAATAGGTGATTTGTAACAACAACAAAAATTAATGCTCAAAAACACCACAATTGATCACGAAAAGTAAACATTTAACCAATAGAATATTATCCAATTGCGAGAGGTGATTTATGAACAAGTTAAGCCACTTGTAATTAGCTGTATGCATCAAATTGAGACACTTTTTAGTGCTTGTAGCAAACTTTTGTAACAAAAATAATAATTATTATGAGTTTGCTAGAGTTAGGGTTAGAGCACTATTACATATGGGGTCAAAATTCGACAAAAACTTCCGACGATAAGGATAAATTCAATCATATTGTTGCAAATTACGACACACTATTAAAATTTTAATCCTTTTTTTTTTTTTTGGGTTCCCTAATGAACGTCGAACTTCTGATTCACTTCTATATCCGTCGATATTTCAATGATAGTTTGTTGATCTATCGACAAACGTAGAGAATGCCAACTACCCATTTGAAAATGGTTTAATGGCCACTGACTTGGTCAACTTTGACATAGTCAATGTTCATTGTAATATTGATGAAGGTGAGTATTTTCTACTATTTTGTTGTAGGTGATGATTATAAAAACTTCTTATGCTCATTTTGTTGGAGTTTGAGTAGCTTCAAAAGATATTCTTATTTTACTTGACCAAGAGAAAACCCTAAAGAATATTATTATATTATACTTGTTAAGACGACCTTATTGTGCCTTTGTAAAAGTCGGCCCTATTGTGCCTTGACAAGAAAAAGGCAAATTAAAAGGATAAAGTGACAGGTCGTCCCAGACCTAATTTAGGCAGGCCAAACTACTAGTTATAAGGGAGGCCAACGCCTCATTTGAACACACTCACAAAACAAGTTCTGTGGCTAAATAATAAATGCACAAGTCTTAAAGGAGAAGCTACTGTAGCTAGAAGGTGACGTTGTGGAGGTTCTTGGTTTATCTCTTGGGTATATCTTGGTTAAGTGGTGCGCTATTCTTCCCTAGTCAAGGGTTAGAGGAGGATCTTCTACTTTGTTAGTTATCTCTTGTAGAGAGGCATTGCTCTTGGTTGGTGAATCTATATTGAGTAAGTTTGTTGGGTTTTTCCCTTATAGGGTTTTCCCAAAGTAAATCTTGTGCATGTTGTGGATGTTATTCTTTCAGTGATCCTTTATATGAAATTATTGTGCTAATGGTTTAAAAGTTAAAGAACACTAATATAGTTAACTACTTAAGACGAAAAATAAACATGGTACCAGAGCATGCCTGAAAGAAGGCATTTTCATAGCACATAGGAGCTTGCTAAGAAAAACTAGGGCATAAGAAGACTTTCCTAATCCTAGCACACCTTTTCCCTCGAAAAATTCTCAACTTTGGACAAGGTTTAGAGATTAGGGTTTCTGCATACTAGGGTTTTTTCATAAACCCTAAAATGTGACATCATCCACCTTGCTCGAGGACATTGGGAAAAGTAAGTCCATCTAGGAGTGCACCAATGATCTTTGTTAGAAAGAAGGATGGATTTTGTAGACTTTGCATTGACTACCATCAATTGAACAAAGCTACGATCAAGAATTAGTATCTGTTGCCAAGGATAGATGATTGTTTGATCAGATGAAGGGAGTGACGATCTTTTCAAAGATTGAATTGAGACCAGGATATCACCAGTTACAGATTAAAGATGAAGATATCCCTAAGATCGTTTTTAAGATGAGATTTGGACACTATGAGTTTACAGTTTTACCATTCGGATTGACGAATGCCCTGGGGGTATTCATGAGTTTGATGAAATGGGGTGTTCCGTGAATAGTTGGACAAGTTTTTTCAAGTTTTTATTGATGACATACTGATTTATTCTTGAACGAAGGAAGATCATGGTGAACACTTGAGATCAGTATTGCAGTGCCTAAGAGAAAACACATTGTACGTGCAGCTATCAAAATTCTCTTTTTACCAGTTGAAGATTCATTATTTGGGACATATCATATATGATGAAGGTATCGCTGTGGATCCAACGAAAGTGGAGGCCATTATGGAATAGCCAACACCAACAAATGTACAAGAAGTATGCATTTTTATGAGTCTAGCAGGATATTACTGACGATTTGTCGAAGGATTTCAAATATAGCAAATTCGATCACGAAATTGCAGAGGAAGAATAAGAAGTTCGTATGGACTGAGAAATGTGCAGAAGCATTTCAAAAGATTAAGGAGTTGCTGAAAACAACACTGATACTAAAAGTCCCTGACATGGACAAGGAATTCTTGGTATGCACATATGCATCCAAGGAAGGTTTAGGCAGAGTTTTGATGCAAGACGGTCGAGTAATCGGTTACATTTTGATGAAATTGAGAAAACATGAAGAGAACTACGCAACACATGAACTAGAATTATTGGCAATTGTATATGCCTTGAGAGTTTGGAGACATTATCTAATTGGACGAAAATTTGAATTAAAGACATATCATTGTGGATTGTATTATATTTTTACACAAAGTGACCTGAACGTGAGACAAAGGCATTGGTCAGAATTACTTAGCTATTACGACTTTGAAATTACTTACATTAAAGGAACTGTGAACCAAGTGGCAGATGCGATGAGTCAGAGACCACACATATTTTTGGTATTACCTCTTAAGACGAATCTTGGAGAAAATATTCTAACTTTACAATTCGACGATGACTGGTATAAAGAAGTTAAGAATAATATTGGACGAGATACCATGATGGAACCGAAGTATGAAGGTTATTCACTAGACGAAAATGGATTGTTGAGATTTAACGAAAGAATTTAGGTACCACCTAACGACGAACTAATAAGTTTGATCTTGAGTGAAGTGCAATGAGCAGTATACATGACTCATCCAGGAGTCACGAAGATGAAGGTAGACCTTAAGCCTTTGTTCTTCTAGAAGGGAATGAAAGTAGACATAGTCAGTTACGTGGTGAGATGTCTAGAATGTCAGCAAGTGAAGGATGAACATAGACATCCAGTAGGATTGATACAACCACATGTTATTCCTTAATCGAAATGGGAGGTCATTTGATGGAATTTATCGTTGGATTTCCACTGATGGCAAGAAGGCACGATTCGATTTTTGTGGTAGTTGACACTCTGACAAAGAGTCCACACTTTATTCCCGTGCATACGATGTATCAACATCTAGACATAGCTAGAGTATTTGTTAGTGAGATTGTAAGATTACATGGAGTACCAAGAAAGATCATATCCGATCGATGATCGATGTTTATAGGACAATTTTGGACTAGTTTCCAAGAGGATTTGGGAACACAATTAAAATTTAGCACAACTTATCACTCAGAGACATATGATAAAATAAAAAGAACAAACCATATTTTGGAGGATATGTTACGTATGTATGTAGTGGACCAACATAAACGTTGCGAAGAATTCTTTCCACTAGTAGAATTTGCATACAATAACAACTACCAAAGTACAATTAAGATGTTCCTGTTTGAGTTTCTTTATGGGAGGCCATGTCGAACACCGTTGAGTTGGGATCAACTTGAGGATAGGGTTCTGGTAGGACCAGAAGTGATACAAGAAATAGAAGAATAGATGCAATTGATAAGACATAGGATTAAAGAAGTGCATGATCGACATAAAAGTTATGCTGATGTGCATCGCGTTGACTGCAGTTATGAAGTTGGAGATAGAGTCTTCTTGCGGGTAAAACCGCACAAGAGTTCGGTCAAGTTTGGAAAGGGTGCTGAACCGTCTCCTAGATTTGTGGGACCTTTCGAGGTTGTGGAAAGGAAAAGACCCGTGGTTTATTAACTAGCCTTGCCTGATTATTTGGGCGTATGCACAACACATTTCATGTATATTTTTTGAGACATTATATTAGTGATCCTTCACATGTTATTGACATGAGTTCCTTGAATGTGTTGGATGAGGGTGCTCTCATGGTAGAGCCAATATGGATTCTGGACCATCTCATTCGACAACTACGACGTCGAACAATCGATCAGGTCAAGGTCTAGTGGGACAATTATAGTCCACACTCGACTACCTGGGAGGACACATTTGAGATGCAACGATTTCCTTACTTGTTTTGATAGATTTAGACATATAGATCTATGCCAAATACATTTGTTACTTGCTTTTATATATACTTTACAAACTTTGAGACTAAGTTTAAAACAAGAGGGGGTGTATGTAACATCCCACTCTAACTGAGCACACTAATATTGACTTATTATTTGAGGACACTTTCTTACAAGTGATCCAGGTATGGTACTTTGTGATTTCAATCAGATTATGGGTTATATATGATGAGGTTGAGGTGTTATGGCTTATTTATTATATTGATGTATATATATTGACAGATGCTTTTGATGAGTTGTACTAAGTGTGAAGGACACATGACAGGTTAAGGATTCTGATGGCATCGATGGATTCCCTTGGACCCCATATTGAGTCAGGGAGTGGATTGTATTTATTGAGTATTTCATTACACGCACGTATGCTGTATGATTGATTTTAGTAAAGTTTTATATATATGGAATTGATGACAACATTTTTGTTAGTGGATGCAGGTTTGACGATGCTTGCTAATCCGACTCACATAAGGAGTAGAGGGGCCACATGCACAAAAACTAGACATTTAGGGAGAGGTGTGACAACGTCCTTGTCACAACCTATTAGTAATCCCACCGTGGTCTGAATTGTAGGTTAATGATTACCTAGTTCGAAGGGTCCATGATGCCGTGAGGGTAGACTTAGACAATCACTCATGAATATTTCTAAGGAGTGCACAATAAGGCAGAGTCCTTATTCATTAGAAGCCATTAGTCTCTCAAAAGTTCGATCGAGCGGAGTATTGACTCCAAGGGTCGGACAACTTCCAAAAAAATTCTAAGGCGAGTGGCACCCTTGGAGCAGGAAGGTGCGTCTTGAAGGGCACGTCGCATAATTAAAATTGAAGTCAGTAAATCTAGGTGTCCTAGAAAACTTTGAAATTTCAGACCTGGTTGGATTAACTCATTAATTAGACAATAGCTTTTTAGTTGCAAAAAGTCTAATAAGAGTCAAAGCCTATGTCTAAGATTTGGCCTAAGTCTAAGTTTAAATCGAGGACTAATTAAAATATTAAATTGGGATAAATCAAATGCTAGGAAAAGGTGGTAAAATATAAAGATTTAATAAAATGCACATGTGTGCATGAATTTAATAAAAAATAAATTTTAAATAGAAATAAATAATAGCTTGAGAGGTTGGTTGTACATAGAATAGAATCTAGAGTCAAACTATACTAGTTTAAGTAGAAGGAGACTCCTAATTAAAATCTAACTAAGATCTAGTTAGAGAATACTCCTTAAATGAGAATCTGGGGAACAAAGGGACACTTAGGAGTGAAAATAGGAACACATTGAGGTGTGAGGGTTTTTGACCCTTTTAATTAAAATAAAATTCATAATTACTGGTGTAACTTGGGGAGATTGTGACAAGTGTGTGCGTGATTAATCCAAATTAAAATTTACTAAAAATTTAATTATTCGTGCATGAAAACATGTGTCAATGAATACAAGTCTATAAGAACAAATTCTGGAGAAGGAAAAAGGGTCTGTTTTTCTGAGCATGGTTATGCTGCCAAATTTTTATTGGACTGTGTTTTACTTGTGAGAGTTGGGATACCAAGCTTGTAAAAAGAGTGGAATTTCTTCCTTGAGAGGGAAAGCCTTGGAGCTATATTGTTGGTTTTTTCTGTGTGTGGCCCCTTTGCGACTCGGGGGATAAGGGGGAAGAAGAGTATCCCTAGCGTTGGATGGGAGGTACTGGTGAAGTCTCTATGATTAGCAATATAAGGAAAGGAAGGAGCACAATGTTGATGAATATTTCGATCAACAACACTTAGCCGACAAAGTATTGCCATGCTTCCTCTTGATTTTCAATACTTGCACAAAATCTTGCGCAAGCTCGTCGAGCTGCTTCCATATATTTAAAGTTCAAAAGTAAATAATGAACTATGACTAGTGTAACATGATGTATACAAGTTCCTTTCATTTTATTTTTTAGGTATAAGATTTTGTTATTCTTCTTTATTCATTTGTTTAGTTTTCTTTTGTAATTTATCTTTTTTTAACTAAAAAAAAGAGATTAAAATACCAATCCTTTACACTGTTTTATAATTATTTTTTGGTAGTTATTAAATTAATTTCTTGTTTAATAAATTACTCTTCTAATTAATCACTTTAATATTGACTTACCCTAACTTCTGGTTAGTTTTGCTTTAGTTACTTTTTGCTAAAATAAATACAAAAGAAAACATTTTCTTTTTTAATCGTTTAAACTATTTTAGGATTTAATTTTGTTATTACAAATGTATAAAATCACACATAAAAGCATGAAAACATAAAGATCAAATATTACTAAAAAATAAAATTACAAGGAAAAGGGATTCACACTTGGACTGTAGGTTAGGGGAAATTTAGCCTAGAGTTCAATGTGTTTTCTTGTTGGGGCTCTAATCTTACGGTGACATTCTCATCTCTTCCCACCTAGCCCTACGAGAGGTTGAAATGTTGGTGTTGGGGACTCTCTAGTCCCTCGACGTCAACATATTTTTGGTGACCATACTGGGGACGATCGTTAAATGGTTCATTCCTAGTTTTGTTTTAATTCTTTCAAATTTACTTTTATCTCTCCTAGACCTGAATATCTCAACTGATTGGAAGCTTGTTTGGTGGTTGTAACCCAATGGTTTCAACTACTAATTCTGGGACGGTAATTCACAAGTATGGAATCTTTCAATTTGAGGAGGACCTAAACGATTCCCCGTGGTTTGTGCCCACTCCCTTGAAGTTTTCTCACTCGGTTCATCCCCTACTTCACAAATTCAAGAACCATTTTCCTTTATTTCATGGCGATGGAACTATTACAGAGGTTGAACATCTTTGTGCATTTTCAAATGCTTGCACCATTCTCAGAGTTAATGATAATGAGACTAAATTATTCTAAATAGATTGTGAAGAGGAACACGAACAAGAACAAGAACCATCTCAAGATGAAAACATAAAAGCGATTTCTTCTGAAGAGTTGACTCCCACAATATCGTGTAATGCATTGGCTAGAATTAGCACTCCTAAAACCCTCAAGATTGAAGGATATATCAGAAAGAAAAAAGGTAATAGTCCTAATTGATTCTGGTGGTACTCATAATTTCATTCACTATAAATTAGCCAAAGCTCTCAATTTCTTTGTATATCTAGCACCATAGTTTCAAGTAATGATTGCAGATTGAGGAACTATCAATTTCTTAGGAAAATACAATAAGATCAATATTACTATGGGGGGATATGTAATGAATAGTCCAATGATTGCTATACCCATGGGTGGTGCTGATGTCGTACTAGGAATCCAATGGTTACAATCATCAGAAACAATGGCTTTTAATTTTCTAGAACTTTTCATGAAATTTTCATTGGAAGGAAAATAAATTGAGTTAAGAGGTATCACAGGGAAACCCAGTAAGGTGATAATCTCTAATGGCATGAAAAAATTATTGAAAAAGGGGTATCAAGGTATAATTGCACAACTATGCTCACTAGATGTTCAAACATCCAAGCCATCTATTCCTCTAGATCTCCAAGTGATCATTGATAAGCATTCAAAAGTATTTGAAGATATTCCCAAAGGTCTTCCACCCACTCGAAATCATGATCATGATATTCACCTAATTCCTGGGAGTGTTCCTCCTAACATCAGGCCGTACAGATACCCTTATGCCCATAAGAGTGAAATTGAACATATGGTTGAAGAAATATTAGAGGTTGGCATTATTAGACCTAGCCAAAGTTCTTACTCTACACTGGTGGTAATGGGATTCAAGAAAGATGGATCATGGTGTATGCGTCCAGATTATAGAGAGCTCAACAAGATCACTATTAAAGATAAGTTTCCCATTCCCGTCATTGATAAATTGTTAGATGAACTACATGGAACAATCTATTTCACAAAGTTGGATCTTCATTCAGGGTATCATTAGATTATAATGAAGGAAGGAGATATCTCAAAAACAACATTCCGAACCCATGAAGGCCATTATGAATTTTTGGTCATGCCTTTTGGATTTACAAATGCACCTTCCACATTCCAAGGGTTGATGAATTCCATTTTCAAGCCCTTCCTTCGAAAATATGTGTTAGTATTTTTTGATGATATACTAATCTATAGCAAGTCTTGGGAGGATCATGTGCGACATGTTGACAAGGTG
>ML857666.1:19870-38773 GCA_009831015.1 Picea engelmannii
TAGCGATGACTTGAGCAAACTTTGGCATGAGCGGTTTGGTCATCTAAACTATCGCTCATTGCAGCAACTATGTAATCAACAAATGGTGACTGGTCTTCCTCTTGTTTCATGCAGAGATGGTGTTTGTGCCGGTTGTGTTCTCGACAAACATCATCGGGACAATTTTGACAAATGTGCCTCTTGGCATGCCTCGGGTCCTTTGCAGCTTGTTCACAATGATATGTGTGGTCCACCTTCTTCTCCTTCTTTTTCCGGGTGCAAGTATTTCTTAAATTTCAATGATGACTTTTCCAGACGTACTTGGGTTTACTTCTTAAAACTCAAGAGTGAAGTTTTTGACAAGTTTTTGGCCTACAAGGCCCTTGTAGAAAAGCAATCTGGACATCAAATTCAAAGGTTAAGAATAGATAGTGGAGGCGAATATGTGAACAATAATTTTACAATCTACTGCACTACACAGGGAATCCAAATGCAACACACTGTTCCATATACACCACAACAAAATGGTGTTGTTGAGAGAAAGAACCGCACATTAAAAGAAATGGCTAATTGTATGATCCAATCTAAGGGATTAAGTCTAAAGTATTGGGCGGAAGCCATTAATTGTGCAAATTACATAGTAAATTACACTCCCACAAAGGTTCTTAAAAATATAACACCGAAAGAAGCTTGGACTAAAATTAAACCATATGTAAGTCACTTCCGTGTATTTGGCAGTATAGCATGGGCTCACATTCCCGATGAGAAAATGAAAGCATTGTAGCTTAAAAGTGAGAAGTGTATATTTGTTGGTTATTCTGAAGATGTCAAAGGTTATAGACTTCTTCAATCACATTGTAATGAAATTATTCTTAGAAGAGATGTTAAATTTGATGAAAATCTCTTGGCCTGCAAGCCATCTTCGACGATTGTTCCTTCTTCGGCCTGCGAGCCATCTTCGGTGTTTGTTGGGTTACGAAAAAGGTATAAATATCTTCCTTTTTCCCACAATTCATGATATGATTTTGATTGATTCTTTAGATAGTTAGGGATAAATAGGAAAGAACATGATTAATATGTCTCTTAGGGTTGTTATTAAAGTTTTATTAAATAGATTCTAATTTACGATTGGAATGGTTTGATTTTGTTGCAGAATTGGATAAATAACTGTCGAAGATAACCAAAGAGATTTTGGTTATAGGCAAACTATTGGAGGTTGAAGACTTTTTAGGCACAAAGCAGTTTTGAAAATAATGCATTGTCTATATTGTAACTTTATAATAGTAAAGCAATCCCGAGGATCTTTCGATCCTCAAGATAGTTTGATTTACCTAAACTATTGTAATATATAAGAGGGTAATAGATCCATAAAAAGGGAGGAAAAAACGCATTTAAGCATTTAGATTCAAAATTGTTTTGTGCAAGCAGTTTTTGTAAATGTTTTACCAGCCATGGAATCAATGAAAGTTTTGAGTGTTTCTATCATTTCTGTGCTCTGAGTTTCTCGTAGAAGTACTTCTGAAGACCAAGGGCCCAGTCTGAAGGAGCTACTGTCTCGTTCTGTAATTGTATCAGTTCGAAGTTTGATTTCTATTTTGTGATTCAGATCTCTTTTACAATAGCCAAGGATAAATGCATAAGTGTGCTAATGATTTTATGATTATTTGCATATAGAAGATAGACATTTCCCTCAAGTATTGATGATTGCCATTATGATTTCCATTTCTGAAGTTATTTCTTGACAGTTCCTCACATTTTCATCCGCGCTGTTCCTTTTCCTTAGATTTACGATTGCTGTTCCTTTCGGTTAAAGTTACAATAGTTGTTCCTTTCGGTTAGAGTTATGCTAGTTGTTCCTTTCGGTAAAAGTTACATTAGCTGTCTCTTCCGATTAGATTATAATTGCTGTTTCTTTCCGTAGATAGAGTATTTTGTCATTTCCTTTCCAGTAATCAGAATTCATAATTGATAGTTAATTTTGCAAGTCCTTAGTTAGATTCAATTACTGCTTTCTAGTTAAGTGAATTCAATAGATTAATTAGTTCCTTTCCATTTTACAGCATCTTAGTAATTAGATTTCAATTCCATTTAGTTCTTAGAATCTTTGGTGAATGTTTGAGGAACTTGATTGTTGATGAACTCAGATTTGGTTTAGCTACACGATTTTAGGCTACCTGCATAGACTTTGCTGATATTCTTGAGATAAAAGACGAATCTTCGGGTTGATAAATTAATGTTAAACTAAGGTTGTTTTTAGGACATATTTAGACACCAACAATGTTTGTGCCTTCTTATGATTTGGTTTCTTCTTCAGATGATGACAGTGAGGATGAAAATCCACCTCCACCTGCTCACCCTCCTCTAGATGAGTCCTTTGAACTTGAACCAACACCAGATCCACCGCTTCCTATATGGGTTTGTTCAACACGAGAAGCAGCTGGTGATCTTGTCGGGGATCCTTCAGATTAGTGTCGGACACGTTCACAGTTCCAGCGAGCCTCTTCTCTTTTGGCTCAAGTTTCATAAACTCATGATCTAGAGACATTTGCAGAAGCTTTAGGTCATCCAGATTGGGATACATCAAAGAATGAAGAGTACCGTTCTTTAATGGAAAATGATACTTGGGATCTTGTACCTCTTCCAAAAGGAAGAAAACTTGCTAGATGCAAATGGGTCTACATAACTAAGTATGCATCAGATGGAAGTGTTGAAAGACACAAGGATCGGTTAGTTGCCAAAGGATTTTCCCAAGTTGAAGGAATTGACTATAATGAAACCTTTTCCCCTGTAGAAAAAATGAATTCCATATGCCTTGTTCTTTCCCTTGTTGCCTCACATAAATGGGAGGTCCATCAGATGGATGTTAAATCCACCTTCTTGCACGGAGATTTGCAAGAAGAAATCTACATGGAACAACCTCCTGGCTATGTCCAGAATGACTCTAGCCTTGTTTGTCACCTCAAGAAATCTCTTTATGGTCTCAAGAAAGCTCCCCAAGTTTGGTATGCCAAAATGGATAGCTTTCTTATTGCCACTGGATTCTATAGATGCCATTCTGATCCTAATGTCTATACCAAGAAAGTAGGAAGCCATATCATAATCCTTGTCCTTTATGTTGATGACCTTATCATTACTGGTAGTGACTCAAAACTTTTAAACCATGTGAAAACCAGCCTTAATAAGAAATTTGAAATGACAGAATTAGGTTTTTTGCACTATTTCCTTGGCCTGCAAGTTTTGCGAACCAATGAAGGAATTTTTCTTTCCCAGTCTAAGTATGCTTGTGACCTTCTTCGTCACTTTCACATGGACGATTGTAAACCAAATCCTCCCTTCCAGTCTGGAGTCAATCTTTCTACCACCTGTACTTCTCTTGAAGTTGATGCCACCTTGTACCGTTAGTTAGTTGGTAGCCTCTTATACTTGACTCATACCCGTCATGATCTTTCCTTTGCTGTTGGTCTTATTGCTTGATATATGCAAACACCCCATGAAAGCCATTGGAAAGCAACTAAAAGAATACTTCCCTATGTTCATGGTACAATTCAGTTTGGGATACATTACAGTTCAAGGGGGACTCCTTTATTGGTTGGTTTCATTGATTTAGATTGGGATGGCGACCCCGATGATCAGAAATCTACTGCAGGTTATGTTTTCAGCCTTGGTTCAAGACTTGTCACTTGGGCCTGTAATAAACAACAGGCTATTGCACTTTCTTCAACAGAATAAGAATACTGAGCAACGGTAAATGCAAGTCAGGAAGTCCCATGGCTTCGATAGATCCTTTCAGAGTTTGGATTCCAACACCAACATTCGACCAGCCTTTGGTGTGACAATCAGAGTGCCATCAAGCTCGCCAAAGACCGAGTTCAACATCAACGTAGCAAACACATCAAGCTACACATGCACTTCATCAGAAAGCTAATTCATGATCAAGTTATTGAAGTGCTCTTTTTTCCTACAGAAGATCAAGTTGCAGACATTTTCACAAAGTCTCTTACAGAAGTGAAGTTTTCCAAACTTTGATCTATGTTAGGAGTTCAAGAAGTTGTCTTTAAGGGGGGATAGGCTCTAATGCCTCCTTCCTTCTCCTATTGTGTCACTATTGTAAATCCTTCAATCCTATCCCAATTTGTTCTTAAGGGGGGATGTTAGGATATTTAGACACTTAGGAGTTAGTTAAGATTTACTTGGTCTAATATGTCGTTAGGTAAAAGTGTGTTTCTTTTGTATGCATTAGTATGCATTTGTAGTTAGGAAATCCGACGGTCACGATATGTTCCCGACATAGAGTGATTTAACGGTTCATACTCTCCTTGATCTTAATGGCCATTGATCCATGGCTTAACACCCGATTGGTCCATGATCTCTATTTAAATAACATGGAGGGTCATTTGCCGATGATCGATTGTGAGAAACTCTCTTGTAAAATATCTCTGTATTCTTTTTCTTTGTATTAATAAACTGCTCCAAGTGGTCGCGTTGGCTGGGGCCGTGGATGTTTCCCCATAGGGGTTTTACCATGTGAAAACATCGGTGTGTTGATCTTTGATTTGGTTATGTGAGTGGTTACTGAAGGTGTTCGTCCTCTGTTGGAATACCTGTGTTGTCGAACATTCTCACTTTTTATGTCCCATATCTTTCTCCATTATTTTAGTCATGGCCTCATACACAAGATTATGGTTTTGGCCTTTCCCACCCCATTTGAAAAGCAATGAACTTATCATTATATCATACCATGTTTACCAAGTTCCTTTCCACATGAAAAATCCATTATTCAAAATAAATAAGTTTGAGTTTTGAATTTATCTTTAAATATGGATTATGGATTAGTCTATGTTCCCTACCATCATGTAATAGACCCAACACGCTACTTCTTTTTAATTACATGTCTCATTTTCCAAAATTATCCAGCATCTCTCTCCATTATTATGATGTAAGAGTGGTTTTTGGAGTTATGTTCCCAAGACAAAATAGAATAAAGTTTTGCTTATTCTCGTTAAATATTGGCGCATTGTTCTTAGTGAAATTTATCAAGGATGTACTTTTGGAGCTATACATCTCTGCACTTGAATAAATGCGTCGTTGGATACACAACTCACACTCTGCTGATCTGTGATCTAAGTTGCACTGTTCTTCGGATGATAAAAGCAAAAATATAATGCCAAATTCTGTTGTTGTCAAGCAACTCGCTACTGCTTTTCTTTTTATCAGGAATGTGGAGTTTGTAGATGATCAGAGTACTTTTGGAGAGCTTGGTTCATATATGAAATGCCATCATTACCATGTTGCTAACTTGACACCACAAGAAATTTCGTTAAAGGCTAGTCTTGGAGGTTGTGTTCACAGGTTACTAAAAGAGATGGTTAAGATCAACCTTGATACACTAGATATGGAAATTTTGGCATCTTGGCATCATGAGCCAGCTAATAGGAAGGATTCTGTTGTCATTCTAATTGAGGATGTAGAGTGCTATCACTGCTCCGTGCTAGCTAAATTTATCAATCTGTTAAGTGAATGGGTTGTTCAAATACCGGTTGTTCTTGTAATGGGAATGATAACAATAATTGATGCTCTAAGGAAGCTACGACGTGCGTGTAAAATTTGATCCATACATAGACATAGACAACAATAACGATCCATTTGAGCAGCCTGTCATGGAATATTTGATGGCAAGTTTATAAAGTAAAACCTGTAGCATATTTCTTGTTCAACATAAGGTCGAAGTTATGAGGAAGGCGCAAACAAAATGACAAGTGGATAAAAAATTTCTTGAAACAAATTTTGTTTTTTTATTATTACTTCAAGATGGTTCACCAACTCACTTTAGTTGGGAACAACCTTAACCACTCAAACTGCACATTAAAGAATATAAAAGAGGCAACCTACAACCAACTCTAGGGGAAATTTTTAGGAGAGAGAACTTTGAGAGGTATGCTTGGAGAGTAGTGAGATGTTTCTTTTTAATTCATCATCCATCATCTATTTTCAATAGGGATTGACATGATTGTTGGCAACAAGGGGTGTTGCGAAGAAACAAATGGACAAAGCAAGGATGAGCTTTGCTGGGTTTTATAAGATGAAAGACTTTATTGTCAGTATGTTGTAGTTAAGCTTGATTTCATTTCAGTGCTAATCAGTTTCTG
This sequence comes from Picea engelmannii, assembly GCA_009831015.1. Classification (NCBI taxonomy): domain Eukaryota; kingdom Viridiplantae; phylum Streptophyta; class Pinopsida; order Pinales; family Pinaceae; genus Picea; species Picea engelmannii. The sequence goes on from ML857666.1 coordinate 25,996, forward strand.
ATGTGCAGGTCCTCGCCTTGTGTTATCATCGCCATCGCTCCACTCCATTTTGGATAAGATTTGTTCTTTCTTTCGCTCTTGGTCTTTCTGTTGTAACCTTGTTCTAGAATGGTCAAAGACCATATACCTGGCCCAAGTATACACAGAGATTTGTAAATTATGAAACTCCAAGAATTGTATGGGGAGAAATTTTAATTAGAAATCAAAATCCTATACGCTCTAAATTTATTTCTTATTTGTTTTCTGCTAAATCTTAGTTTTCTCAATCTTTATTAATTCAATACCTTAATTCCAAAATAAAAAAAAGGAAATAAATTCAAAAGGAAATAATGAACTATGAATATTGTAACATGATGTATACAAGTTCCTCTCATTTTATTTTTTAGGTATAAGCTTTTGTTATCCTTCTTTATTCATTTGTTTAGTTTTCTTTTGTAATTTATCTTGTTTTAACGAAAAAAAAAGAGATTAAAATACCAATCCTTTACACTTTTTTATAATTAATTTTTGGTAGTTATTAAATCAATTTCTTCTTTAATAAATTACTCTTCTAATTAGTCACTTTAGTATTAACTTAACCTAACTTTTGGTTAGTTTTTCTTTAGTTACTTTTTGCTAAAATAAATACAAAATAAAACATTTTCATTTTTAATCTTATTGGTAGCATTCTCTTTAGTTGTTTAAACTCTAAATTAGGATTTAATTTTGTTATTACAAATGTATAAAATCACACATTAAAGCATGCAAATTATAAATTACATAAAAATCAAATATTATTAAAAAACAAAATTACAAGACAAAGGGATTCACGCTTGGACTGTAGGTTAGGGGAAATTTAGCCTGGAGTTCAATGTGTTTTCTTGTTGGGGATCTAAGCTTAGGGCGACATTCCCATCTCTTCCTGCCTAGCCCTGCGAGAGGTTGAAATGTTGGTGTTGGGGACTGTCTAGTACCTCGACATCAACACATAGGACTTGAAGGAATCTTCAGTGCACAACATTCCTTGGTGATGGTATTTTGTATTCATAATTTTAATCATCGTATTAGTGTAGTTGTAAGTTAGACTGTTGGAGCTACTGTAGATTCACTGGAAAGTATAAATGCCAAATGATACAACTTCTGTCAACATATAATAATTGTAATGGTTGTATTCTTTAAATTTCTCTGAATTTCGGATGTCCCCGCAATCCAAATTTGAGTGGATTGATTTTCATAGTCTATCTTATTGAATATTGGTGCATGATCTATGCTATAAAACTCGTAGGTTACCCATTATGAAGTTGTATGATCAGAGTTTAGTTGAAATTATTTAAGGACATTGTTGGTGTATTTATCACTGGTAAAATGTGAAATCAAGTCCAATTTTGTATTCATGATTTCTTTGTTGGAAACCTTGTCGAATCCTAAGTTAATTCATTCTGTGGAAACTTTGTTGCTGTATACTCTCAATGCAAATTTTGTATTGTGGGAATCTTTGTGGAAATTGTCTTTCAATTCATGGTAATATAGATTCTGTTGAATTTTGTGTAAATTCGATTGTAATAAGTTCCTCTGTTGAATTTCATTTAGCTCCTAATCAATTCTTACTATGATATCCTTATCAGATTGTAAATTAGATCCAAATTTGATCAAACTCCCTGTTTAGTTTATGATAAATTTCAATTCTGTCAAATGGTGGATTCCCAATGTTTTTTTTTTAATCCGAAATTATTGTGTTCTCTTATTAAATTCTTGGTTAAACAAAGTTATCAGTAACGAGGAATATTTGTGCTATAGTATCTTAATTTCAAACTTCGAAATATTGGAATGTTTGTGAGAAGGTATCCAGACTTATATTTTTACTTACTTCTTTCCTGGGCGTTAGCCCCTTTTCCTTATCAAGTTAGGCATGTGACTAGGGGCTAGAACCCAGTGCCAACCAAAGGGTTCTATTCGGAGCTCCGGGACTCTGGAGGTTCTTTAACTTCTACACTCCTTTTCTCTCGAAGTGTTAACTGACTGAATCCGGTCATGAGCTGAGTTGACCAACAATTGTAGGTTAACCCTAACCCACCTTTTTTCGTTAACTTTTAGTAAACTAATCGAACAACTGACCTTTATCCTTGATTGACGGTTGAGAGCTACTCTGGAGTTCGGAACTCCATGAGTTTTCTCGCTTTTGCAACAACAACCCTTTTTCCTCCAGAGTGTCTAACTGTCGAACCTTTGAAGGACCAAGGCTCGAAGATCTAACAGTCCTTGATCAGTTGCTAGATATAGGAATGAAGTTTACTCTAGGAGTTCAAAACTTCAAGCTTTCAACAACTAGTTGGGCACGTGCTCGCGTTACACGTGGCCGTGTTATCCAACTGCTACCAATATAACCTCCAGGTGTGCCCATGAGGCCCCATACGTGACACACATTGTAAGTCGGGGGGAGTTGAACTCGAAACCTCATGGAACTTCATTTTCACGACACTTGCCAATTGAGCTGCCCCCCCGGGGGCGATTACCGTTTAACTTAGCCAGAGAGCCGAATCCCAAATAAACTAAGGAGATCATCAATTCTAACACCTTGTTCAAATATATGGCCATGAGGAACTCCAAGACACTGGGCTTCAAAAGTTTTTGCCATTGCAACTCTCGTTTCCTTCGAATTTGCGAAGGCCGAACCCACAGATCATACATGCCTTGTTAAAATTTTGACGAACAAGATTAAATCCGGGCTTCGGGAGTTTGGGACTTTTCTCACCAAAACAACTTTCATCCACCACGACATGTGTAACCATATTTAACAATGAGGATTTAATCCAAAATTCGGGACTCTGGGAGTTCCTTCACCTTAATCTACTGACTCTAATTTTTTTGGAGTAGCGAATTACTGAACCGTCGAAGAACGTAGGCTCGTAGATCTATCGACCAATGATTGTTCATCAAATCTATGTCTGCCCTTCATTCTAGAACTTTAGAGCTTCGGGGTTTTTCATCTCTTAACTTCTACGAACTCAAACTCACCAAATCTCCAAACTCTTATGGATCCAATGACTAGTATTCATGCACCGATCTACAGTGTAGATCCACTTTGCGTTTTGGGTTTCGGGAACACTTATTACAAACAAATTTAATCCACTGAAGCAACGAAGCCCAAAGGCCTACGGGTTTATAGAGTGCGCATATTTGTTTGATCAGACAGTTGTGGGGAATCCGATTTCCTCGTGATCAAATCTAGTCCACTGGTTCCCTTTGAAGGGATTTCAACCTTTGTTTTCCGCTTTTGAACCCTGCACACGCTGTCTCTCCTAAGATTTGTAATTTCGAAAGTTATACCTCGACCCAACTTGAGAGAGTCTTTGTGCATTCAGAAGTTGTTTTTTTGAAACCTTGGGCTTTTATGGAGCCTATCTACATATCCATGGAGTGGGATTTGGAAGTGTTTTAACCGTGCTGCCCGAAAGAGAGACTTTAGGATTTTTAAAGATTTTTCTCAACTCAATATTAGAACAAAATATCTATAGATTGCATAATTTATTCTTACTGGGTCAGTTAGTTCACAAAGTATAGAGTAAGATTATGGTTGCACTTGTGTTGAGTGTTTTTGTTTCTTCTGTTCTTTCCTCTTCTAAATCATGATCTTGAACAAATTCCTATCTACTGGGTGGTAAATTATATATTTGTCACACTTTTTCTAATAAACTTGAGTAAGGCTGGAACTGTCGTTTCAATAGGTTGCCTGTTGAAGGCCTCTGTTTTACTGTTAAGTTATGCCTTGATTTTATAGAATTACTTCCTAATCCTTAAATGAGTAAGATCATGAATTATAAAAATAGTAGGCATTGGTGCTATGAAGAAGTGACATTGTTACCATATTTTCCGTGTTGAAGGATTTGTAGTCGAGAAAGCTAAATTTTATAATTGTTTTCTGGATAGATTAAAGTTACGTGAATTAGATACTTCCTTGTTCCTTAGAATGGTCACCAATATTGAGACCTTAAATGGTCAAAATCACTTGGATGAATCCTAGACTTGAGCGTTGATTATGAGTCTTGGAGGTCCTAACCTTGCAGGATAGGTTGGGTGGGTAGTTTTGTATGTTATATTATGTGATGCCGCAGATCCTTCATACATTAAAGTGGTATCTAAATCTAGCTGTGCAATGAAATGAAAGAAATAGAATGTGTATTGTTGATCTATGTTACTATCATGTTTAACTTGTTCTATGGATGTAAACAAAAAACATCTCTTACTGTTCTCAATTACTTTTATGTCATAACAAAGGGAATTTTACATATGGTATCAGAGCGAGGTTCAACCCTGCGACATTGGACCTTTACGCTATCCACTGTGTTAAACTAAATGATTGAGTTAGATCACTAATAAAAGTATGAAAATGTTCTTGCAGGTAATCATGGTTAGAGTACATAGGGGAAGTAAACGACATGGTGATGTAGGAAGAGGTATGACACCTCTGATAGTGCCCATGCCAGAAAGGTCTAATCCCCAGGGATATGAGCAGAATAATGAGCCAAAACATGTTGCTCTGGGAGACGTGGTAGGTTTGATGAGATCCTTTCAGAGGATGTTCAAGGCTTTGATTAACCGCTTGGATCGAGATGGGGGTGAAGCTTCTGTACCCAACGAGGGTTCACAAAGCACCCCGTCTGGTAGTGGTAGTATACACAGAGAACATGGCGATGTGCTTCACACTTCATGATTACACCTCCAACATGAAATTTTGCATGACAATATTTCAGCTGAAGGGGAGTGCTCTTCTGTGGTGGAAGATGCTCCTACATCAACTAAATATGGCCATCGAAGACGTGTCATGGGAGGTGTTCGAGGAACGATTCCATGAGAGGTACTTGTCTGAGGAATTCATTGAGAGTCATCTTAATGAGTAAAACGTCTTACGACAAGGTAGTCATATGATGCTAGAGTAGAAGGCTAGATTCATGGAGCTACTTAGGTATGATCCACATCTGAACATGAAGAAGTTAAAGGTCAACACATTTGTTTTTGGCCTTAATTTAAACATTCGTGAAAAGATACAGATCCTCTTGCATTAGTCATTGCATGATGCAGTTCAGAAGGCCCTCTTCATAGTCGAGGAAGAACTGAACAATGGAGTTCAGGGCAAGACTCCTTCAATATAGGATGTATCAATAACACTAGGAGCACAACAACATCAAACACTAGCTAGGCATGCTTCGGGGCATCAAGATATGCCTAGAGGACCTATGTTCACCACACCATGATGAAAAAATCCCCAGTAGAGGACTCCTTATAGACGACCACCGCAAAAACAACAACGTCCGCAACAACAACAATTTAGACATGTTCAAAAGAATAGAACATGATCACATACTGTTAGACCAACAACTTCTACTTCGGGGACTAGGAGCACTGGACCGAAGACTAGATGTTGGACATGTGGTGAGCCACATTACCAGTGAGACTGTCTGATTGAGAAGGCTAGAGCAACCATATCATCAGGACCCACTACAGTGGGAGATTTGGGAAAATCCCATAGGATACATGTAGCGATGAATAACTGCTAGGCTGAGCACAAGTCTACTGTGCTAGAGACGTCAGGTACAATCACAGACCAAAATTACAGTATATTGATAGATCCAAGTGCTATAGAGAGATTTATCTCTAGTGAAGCACTAAAGAGAATTAAGGTAAAGGCAGTTGAGTAGGACAAGTTCATATATGTAGAAATGGAATCAGGTGCCAAGCATAAGGTTGGAGGAAAGGTTCCAGACTGTAGCCTTAACTTGGGAGACTTTGTGACAAAGGTAGATCTTTATGTCACGATCTTAGGATCTTATGACATAGTTATTGGCATGGATTGGTTAGAATTGCATGATGCGATACTTATCTGTAAGATGAAACAATTAATTTTGAGATATGCTTTGGGACAAAGTAGGGTGATTGTAGGAAGAAACCAAGGAGTGTGCTTGAGGTTTCTTTATTCCCTACAATTGCAGAAGATTATGCGTAAGGGATGCAAGTTATATGAAATCTTAGCACTGAATGAAAAGGGCGAGCCAGAAGGACTAGAAAACCTTCTTGTAGTACAAGAGTTTGCAGACGTGTTTCCAAAAGAGTTACCAGGTTTATCGCTCGAAAGAGAGTTGGAGTTTACAATAGACTTGAAACCTGGAACTCAACCGATAACGACAATGCCTTACCAGATGCCAACGCTTGAATTGCAGGAGTTGAAAATGAAATTGAAGGAGTTGTTGGATATGGGACTGATATGTCTAAGCGTGTCACCGTGGGGTGTGCCAATGATCTTTGTTAGAAAGTGCTACCACCATGAATTTCCTAGCTAAGGTTAGAAGTTTGTCAACAATTTACAAAGTCATTCCTTTTAGCACCCATATTGTTTTTATGCCTGGCATCATCTAACAACTCCAAGGGTTAGTTTCAAAAGGAAGATTATCATTTATTTGTTCCATTTCCATTTGCAACTGCGTGCTGCAAAATTTGCTACACGCTGTGCATAACACTTCACCGTGCAAAGGATGTTCCCTTGCATAGGATGTTTTCATGCAGTAGATTTCATTGCGCAGTGGATGCTGTCGCACATAGGATGTTGTCGCACAATGGATTTCGTCGTGCAATGGATGCTTTTGCGCATAGGATGTTGTCGTGCAGAGGATGTCATCACGTAGTGGATTTCATCGAGCAATGGATTTCGTCACACAATGGATTTCATTGCGTAGTGTATTTCATCGTGCAGTGGATGTTGTCGCGCAGTGGATTTCGTCACACAACGGATGCTTTCGCGCATAAGATGTTGTCGCGCAGAGGATGTCATCACGCAGTGGATGCTGTCGTGCATAGGAATTTGTCACGCAGTGGATGTTGTCTCACGCATAGGATGCTGTCGCACAGTGGATTTCATCGCGCAATGGATGCTTTCATGCAGACTATTTTCCTGCACACAAGCTACAAGTCACGCTGCGCAATTATGTCTAACTGGAGAGTAATTTTGGAAATCCACGAGAGGTTTTTGTTGAGTACAAACCAAATAATAAAAACCTCTCTCATATTTGAAAAAAGTTTCATATTTTGGGATATTCAAATGAATCTTTGAGCCCTATTTTTCAGTTTTCATGATTTCCTGTCCGAGACATGTTTTTGCGACACGTATTCCGACCATATAGAGATAAATTGTAAGAAATCTAGAGAGGTGTTTCTTTATAACGAGATTGAATACAAAAACCTCTCTTAGTTTCAAAAAATAGTTTTTTATTAGGGAGATATTATGTCATATTTAACTTCTATTTTCCTAATTTGTTGCGCAATCCACTGCGTTTTTTGCTGTAGGTTACTGTTGCATAGTAGACTTGCTGTACAAGGGTGATAGAGTGTCCAAAAATGTACATGATGAATTATCGCAACCATATGGTCGAATTTTGATCATGATCAATTATTGTAAACAATATTTCGGTTACGATTATGATTAAGCAAAGTAGGGTTTTCTATTTTTAGTAAATCCATTGAAGTTATTGTTCTCTTTCAAAGAAATCAGATCCACGATTCTAGGAGGGAGTAGTTTGACCCCAGCAGCCAAGGGTGACATTATTTTTCTATCTATGAGGATCATTTTCATGTAAACATGGTTGGTTGGCGAAATAGTGTAGACAATGACTATTGATTGTAGTTTGTTTTGATTCGATTGAAACTTAATACAAAAGTCCTGAAGCTTTGATGAAAATATTCTAATTGTAGCAGTCAGATGTATTGTTTCCTTTCTTTGCATATGTACTTCATGTATTCTTTATTCATATCTATTTATGTCTGAATATGAACACAATTTCGAACCTGGGATTCGCTGCGCAATGCCCTGGGATACACGCCATTTAGACAAACCATTTTCCTCTAAGTTAACTCTGAATTCATCCTTAGAGGTGCTCCGAGTTACTTCATGTGTTTTTCTTCCCGCCACACACAACAATTTTAAACTGAAGACTGTTTCTCATTTAGCCTTTATCCTCTCGAGTTTAGTCATTTAGTCATTTGTTCTATCATTTTCTTAATAGACTCCATTGCCCAATGATACTTTCTCTCTTGCTTGTCCTACCATCCCTTTTAAAACAAAAATAAACTTTTCCTATTGCAGAATCTGACCTCTGTGCATTTATTGATGAAATATTTGAGTTATTACCAGTCATTAGACATATGAGAGAGCCCTCTCTGGTTGTATAGGTCAGAATATAATCTAAAGTTGGTTGAAATAGTTACCTTGGGGCTTTCTTTGATACATCCCAAATAAATTACCGAGTGCTAATTTTTTGGCGCCGTTGCCAGGGATAGAATTGAATGAAACTTTCCCTGGGAAGAACGAGATTGTTGCAGTTCTAAGGTCTGAGAGAAACAAACACTTAGGCACATATTGGTTGTATTTATGCTCTGGTGACTCCACACATCAGAAAATCAGTTTGAAGGTGATTCCACTGCCAGAAGAATCCATAGCTAAAGTTTTCATGGCGACTCCAATCAAGCTTCAAATGTGATTCAAAGACTCCACTGAAGAATGAGACCTGTTGACAAAGATATGGAAGAGAAGTATGGAAAAATCAGGTACTCGGGCTTAATTGTAGTTCAAGAAGTACTTTTTTGTTTTATCAATATATTCTTATCCTTTCCTGAGTTTTTCAAAAGAATATTTCTTCACTTACTGCGTTCAAATGAATCCCAGAGATATACCCTGGTATATCCTTCATTGCAAACTGTAGGTATACCTCCTTCTTGTATAACTGATATTCACCAAGTTCCTTCCTCTGAACCATATGATGTTCATGATCATTCTTGTGAGCTTAATGAAACCAAAGCTGAGCTTGTACCCTCTGTTCTTAATCCTGTACCCTCCAATATTCAAGAAATATACAATTCTCTTAAATTACCTTCCATCCTTCATGACTTTCCTCTGAAACATTATAAGTACCTTCCTAGGTTCGATGGAGAGCTTGATGGACATTCAATTGAAAAACATATTCATGTATTTGAGCATTTTATAGACCTTTTTGAGATTGAACATGATGATGTGTCTATGAGGGCCTTTTCTCAGTCTTTACAAGGAGATTCCAAAGCATGGTTTAGACATTTGCAGCCTCAGTCGATTAGCTTGTGGGATGAATTGAGGGAAGCTTTCTGTAGATTTTGGGGTGAGAGAAAGTCATGGAATCTACTCCTTTCAAATTTTTATGCTATGAGAAGAATGAAAGATGAAACCATCTCAAATTTCAGTAGGAGGCTTTCTAGTCTTTATTATAAACATCCTAAAGAAGTCCAACCTCTTGAAGTTGCTGCCATGCTCGATTATGCAACAACCTTTCATCCAGATTTGTCTTTCCTTCTGATGGAAAGAAGATCTAAGTCCTTACAAAAAACGTTTAATGATGCTCAAGAGATTCAACACAATATTCAAGCATGTAAACAAAATCGAAATGAAGATTTGGATGCTAAAGAACATGACAATGAATATGAACAAAAAATAGTTGATTTGAATATGTAGAAGAGGGTTAATAATATCATATGTCATCTTGAAGCTTTAAATGTTGATGATTTTGCAAAGGATTATATTCCACTTATTGAAAAATAATGTGCTAATTTAGCTTCTGATCCATCTCATCATAAGAACGAGGTTGATTGTTTTATGTATTCATTTGTAGACGGTCAAGAAAATGAATTTGCAAATCAACTTGTTGAAGAGCAGGTTGATGTCCCAAGATTTTTCTTGTTAGATGACATTGCAGATGTTGCTGATTTTCCTATATACGATGAATATGATAATGATTATGGTGTTGACTTCCTAGAACAACCAGCTGCATGTTCTCTATAAGAAAAAGTTCATTTTCAGCAGTGTAATGAGAGCAATCAACCTACATATCACATTTACAAAGAAGAAAGTATTGAATCAGTTGAAGGAAATTCTTTATCTTTATGATTTTATTTATTTGAATTGTTGAAATAAAATTCTAAGATCATCACTGAAGCAAAGGAATGTGTGTTGATGCCAAATCACATTGATTCACTAGAAAAAATTGACAAGAAATTGCAACAATATTCTCATGTGTTTGATGACCCTATTACTTGTTCTGTAGAAGGTCTCGTCAGTTCAAAATTGCAGCCATTGGTTGAAGATGAATCTGAAAATGAGTATGTTCAACAATCCAAATAAATTAAAAAATTTGCATATGACATCAATGAAGAAAATGAAGAAAGTTTTGAATCAAGTGAAAGAATCTTGCCATTGTGTTTTGCTTCTTTCAAATTGTTGAAGAAAAATGTTTATAATGTTTCAAATCAGAAATCCTCCATGCATGATGTTGAATATGAAGAAATCAGTGGAATTGCAAATGAAAAGTGTTTTCCATTATGTTTTTCTTCCTTAGAATTGTTGAAAGTAAATCATGAGATAACAGAGGAAGTAGTGAAGTCTGACTGCATTCACAGTGACATTGTTTTACATGAGAAAATTGTTATCAGTGAAGAGGAACAACAACCTTCTCATACTTTTAATGACCCTCTTGTTGATTACATGGAAGGTTATTTCAGTTCGGATTCACAACCTGTGATCAACTACCGGATTGGAAATTAATATGATGGTCAATCAACATCAACGCTAGATATCGATTGCTTGCCACTAGGGGTTTCATTTCAACCAACATTGTCTTCTGATTCAGAAGATTGTTATGTCCAACAGTCTCAACATATTTTCAGCCTTTTTGTGGTAATCAACATGTTGAATTACATGAAAACAAGGATGCAGTGGAAGGGGTGAAACCTGATTGTTTTTTTATGTATGTTTTGGAGGATCCATTTGCAGTTTTGTTGGAGGCGACAAACACTCCCAATGTTTTTAATTTTTGAGATTTGAATTTATATATAAATTTTTGAATGACTTATCAGTAAACAGGCTTTGGAGCAAGCATGTGCAAAGAAAGCGAAAACTGGATAAAGTGTTTGCATGGTTGCATTGACATTTTGGTTTCACTTGATTGGCATTTTTTTTCAGCAGTAAGGGTAGGTAGGAGTGCGAATAAGCTCGGTACTACAAGCATTTCTTTTAGCAATCTGCAGTTTTATTTTTAGCTTAGTTTCAGATTTCATTTTGGATCATATACAACTTTGGGTTTTCAGCGGATGTAGGTTACAAGTTACAGTTGGAAAGTTGAGTTTGGGAGCATCCCAATGGATAGGCACCTGGTCTATTATTCTTTTCTACCTCAAAGGGAGGATAGAATCCCCGTTGGATCCAACTGTTAGCACCATGATTTTCATAGCTAAGGTTAGAGGTTTGTCAACAATTTGAAAAGTCATGCCTGTTAGAACCCATATTGTTTTTATACCTGGCATCATCTAACATCTCCAAGGTACAGTTTCAAAAGGAAGCTTATCATTTATTTGTTCAATTTTCATTTGCAACTGCGCACTGCAAAATTTGCTACGCGCTACGTAGAGCACTTCACTGTGCAAAGGATGTTGTCGCGCAGTGGATTTCGTCGCACAGTGGATGCTGTCGCCTAGTGGATGGAGTCATTTTTTCTATCGTTTTCTTAATCAACTCCATTGCCCAATGATACTTTCTCTCTTTCTTGTCCTACCATCCCTTTAAAAAAAAAAAAAACTTTTCCTATTGCAGAATCTGACCTCTGTGCATTTATTGATGAAATATTTGATTTATTACCAGTCATTAGACATATGAGAGAGCCCTCTCTGGTTGTATAGGTCAGAATAAAATCTAAAGTTGGTTGAAACAGTTACCTCGGGGCTTTCTTTGATACAACCCAAAGAAATTACCGAGTGCTAACAGAAAGAAGGATGGATCATGGAGACTTTGCATTGAATACCATCAATTGAACAAAGCTACGATCTATAATAAATATACGTTTCCAAGGATAGATGATTTGTTTGATCAGATGAAGGGAGCGGTGATGTTTTTGAATATTGACTTGAGATCATGATATCACAAGTTACAGATTAAAGAGGAAGATATCCCTAAGACCTCTTTTAAGACGAGATTTGGACACTATGAGTTAACAGTTTTACCATGCAGATTGAAGAATGCCCGGGGGTATTCATGAGTTTGATGAATGGGGTGTTCCATGAATACTAATGATGAACACTTGAGATCAATACTACAGTTCCTAAGAGAAAAAAAATCGTATGGGAAGCTATGAAAATACTCTTTTTACCAATCGAAGATTCATTATTTGGGACATATCATATCTGGTGAAGGTATCGCTGTGGATCCAACAAAAGTGGAGGCCATTATGGAATGGCTAACACCAACAAACGTACAAGAAGTAAGAATTTTTATGGGTCTAGCAGTATATTACCGACGATTTGTCGAAGGATTTTCAAAGATAGCAAATCCATTCACGGAATTGCAGAGGAAGAACAAGAAGTTCGTATGGAATGAGAAATGCGTGGAAGCATTACAAAAGATTAAGGATTTGCTGACAAAAACACCAATACTAAAATTCCCCGACATGGACAAGGAATTGTTGGTATGCACAGATGTTGGATACGTCGACTACACTGAGAGGGGGGGAGGTGAATTAGTGTAGGGCTCTCTTTTTCAAAATTTTCCCTTCACAAAACTTCTTAGTTAACAATCACCATTTACTCATCACTTATTACTGTCATTCATAATTAGTTAAATGTGAACATATATCAACAACTTATACCAACAACATATATCATCAATAAGTCATCACCACAAGAAACACAAAGAACACAAGATGTATGTACAATTCTCTTTTTATTACAGACTACAATCCTT
>WSFP011398934.1:0-26828 GCA_009831015.1 Picea engelmannii
TGAAGCTATGATCAAATCATTAGAAGGATTAAAAGTTGATCATAGAGCTTATCCTCTAACCTAACCTTTTGTCAAGATAGCATAGTGTCTTAGTACAACAGACAGGTTGAAGAAAGTACTCGTCACTTGAGTGAAGGAGACCTAGAAGAAAAGAAAACACTCACTCTTGAGGACAAGGCTCTAGGTTTGATTAATCAAGATTCAAAGGTACACATGACAAGCTAATGACTTTAGTTGAGATAGCAATCATCGTAAAGTACTATACTTGATAACATGTGAGAATATTTTTTCTGATATGACTAACACTTCCTCTAGGAGAAACCCCATGTGTTAGTTTCAGATTGCCATGGAAGAATGCTTGGTCACAACACTAAGAGAGTGTTGACCTCATTTCGTATTGTATTCCTTACCTTTAATCTTTGCTAAATTATAAGTAATAAGCTCTAAAGGAGCGACTGTGATGATTGTTCGTGCTATTTCTTTATATTATCAAGAAGGATATTATTCTTGCTTGTTCTTTTGTTGACCTTGCTCCAGGTCACATGAGGAAGCTATAGCAAAGGTTGCAGAAGGCAACGTGATAAAGAAGAAATCATAAATGAAGCAATCATTAGTGGAAAAGAAGAAGGTGGGTCACTCAGAAGCTGCCATGACCCACGCTATTCAAGAATCCATGTGAACCCTAGAAGATTAGCTCACATCAACTACAAGGCGCTACCATACATATACAAAGTTGTCACAGGTTTACCAGAACTCAAAGGTGACCATGAAGGAATATGCGATGGATGTGTACAAGGGAAGAACATCAAGAACCCATTTTCGAAGAGGGACAGCAAGGCAGAAGGAGTCCTAGAACTCATTCATTCAGATGTATGTGGCCCAATTCCATCATCCTTCAATAATGGGTATGTATACTATGTATCATTCAGTAATGATTATTCTCATAAAAGACCTGGATATATTTGAAGTATTCAACAAGATCAATGAATTCAAAACCTTGATAAGAGAACCCTTTTGTAAGGAAGATTAAGATACTCAAGTCAGATAATGGAGGAGAATATACCTTAGAAGAGCTCGTGAACCTCTGCAAAGATGTTGGGATCAAGATCCCCAACAAAACGGTGTAGCTAAATGAAAGAACAGAACCATACTGGAAGTTGTGAAGATCAAGATCTTCCTATGTGCTTATGGGCAGAAGCAGCAATGGTAGTTGCTTATGTGCAGAACTGATTGCCCCATAGTGCACTTGGGCTCAAGACACCAGAAGAGATGTTCACCGGAAAGAAGCTAGAGGTAATCCATCTCAAAATATTTGTTTGTCCAGTGTTTATTCGTATACCAAAAGAGAAAATAAACAAGCTGGAACCCTTCAGGAAAGAAGGGAATATTTCTGGGGTCTCCAAAGCCTTCAGAATCTACATACCAGGTCACCGCCACATTGAGATCAGCAAGGACGTGACCATTGATGAAGAAGTAGCACTTAAGAAATCAAGAATATGTCAGCTTGAAGAATTATATGAAGAGGAACCTATAAATCCCAGGATTGCAAAATCAATGATGGAGGTTCCTAGAGCTGCAGAACCAGTGAGGGAAGTTGTAACTTCCCCTGATAAGGAACTTCTAGAAGACCATGATATAGTAGAAGTTCAAGAACCTCCTCAAATGACCTTCTCCCATAAAAGAAATCCTTCTTGGGCAAGAAAGCTTATTCAAGCTGGAGAGAAGTATGGTGTTCCAGAAGGAACCTTGAGACAGGTGAAAAGACCAAAGCCATTCTCCAATTACACGTCTTTGATATGTGATCTCCCAGATGACGAGCCTACCTTCTTTGAAGAAGCCATTCAGAGAAAAGAATGGGCAGATGCCATGATAGAGGAATACCAATCAAGTATGGGAAATAGTTCTCAGATCAAGGAATAAAGATGGGATATCCTACATATGGCTCTTCAAAATAAAACATGATGTTGATGGAAGTATTGAGAAGCATAAAGCAAGATTTGTCGTTCGTGGATTTTTTCTAGAAGGAAGGAATTGACTATGAAGAAACATTCGCTCCTGTGGCCAGATACACTTCGATCACAACCATTATAGCTCTTGCAGCTAAGATGAAGTGGAAGTTGTACTAGATGGATGTGAAGATAGCTTTCCTGAATGGTGTTATCGAAGAGGAAGTGTATATAGAGCAACCCCAAGGATTTGAGGTTGAAGATAAGAAGTCGCATGTCTACCGATTGAAGAAAGCCTTATACGGATTGAAGCAAGCTCCCAGAGCTTGGTATGGCCATATAGACAGTTTCTTGAGGAGCTTAGGCTTTACCAAGAGTAAAGCAGACTCAAATCTCTACTTCAAGATTATGGATAATGAACCAGTAATATTACTACTGTATGTGGATGACTTATTCTTAACTGGAGAAGAAAATCTCATCACTGAATGTAAACAGAGACTTGCCGCAGAATTTGAAATAAAAGACCTTGGTCTAATGCATTACTTCTTAGGCCTTGAGGTATGGCAGAGTCTAGAAAGAATCTTCCTTAACCAAGGGAAGTACACGGTCAAAATCTTAAAGAGATTCGACATGCTAGACTGCAAGTCCATGAATACTCCCATGGAAGCGAAGCTGAAGCTGTTGGTCGATACTTCATCAGATTTGATAGATGCCACACTGTACAGACAGATTATTGGATTGTTGATGTACCTGAGGAACACCAGACCAAACATTTTTTTTGCAGTGAAACCCTTGAGTCAATTTTTGGTAGAGACCAAACGTGTTCACCTAGTGGCTGCAAAACATGTGATGAGGTACCTTAAAGGTACAATGGATTATGGTCTCAGCTATGATGGAGATCATGACTTCACATTGAGTGGATATACTGATGCAGATTGGGCAGGAAGCGTTGCAGACAGAAAAAACACTTTCGGATGTTGTTTCAGTTTGGGATCAGCCATGATCTCATGGCAGAGTAGGAAGCAATCCAGTATTTCTCTCAGCACAGTGGAAGCAGAGTACATTGTCGCATGTTCTGCTAGCTGTGAAGCTATATGGCTTCAAAAGTTGTTGACATGGCTATTTGATTTGGAGATGAGAGCAACCGCGATTCTATGTGAAAATCAATGCTGCATTAAAATGACATAGAATATTGTGTTCCACGACAGGTCGAAGCACATAGATATCCGCTATCATTTCATCCACGACATGGTACAAAGAGGAGCCTTGAAGCTCCAATACATTAGCACGGATGAATGAGTTGTTGACGTGTTGAATAAGCCTCTATCTCGTGTAAAGTTTGAACACTTTTGAGATAAGCTTGGTATTGTCCGAAAGGACCCTCCCTGAAAGGGGGAGTAGATGTATTCCTTGCTTCTGACCTCGTTGTTAGACGTAAAGCAAGATGAATCATGCTTTTGACCTCATTGTTAGACGTAAAGCATGACATTGTGTGATCCTTTCTTTTGACCTCGTTGTTAGACGTAAAGCAAGATGAGTCATGCTTTTGACCTTGCTGTTAGACGTAAAGCATGGCGCTATGTGATCCTTGATTTTGACCTCGCTGTTAGACGTAAAGCAAGATGAGTCATGCTTCTGACCTCGTTGTTAGACGTAAAGCATGACGTCGTGTGATCCTTGCTTCTAACCTCGTTGTTAGATGTAAAGTAAGATGAATCATGCTTCTGACTTCATTGTTAGATGTAAAGAATGACATCATGTGATCCTTGCTTCTGACCTCGTTGTTAGACGTAAAGTAAGATGAGTCATGCTTCTGACCTAGTTGTTAGACGTAAAGCATGACATCATTGATTCCTTGATTCTGACCTAATTGTTAGACGTAAAGCAAGATAATTCCTCACTTTTGACCTCGTTGTTAGACGTAAAGTGAGATGTTGATGTGTTCCTTTCTTCTGACCTCGTTGTTATACGTAAAGCAAGATGAGTCATGATTTTGACCTAGTTGTTAGACGTAAAGCATGACGTTGTGATTCCTCGCTTCTGACCTAGTTGTTAAATGTAAAGCAAGATGTGACTGACACTGAGCTACCAGTTTATCAGCTGTGACATTGAGCCAGTGTAGTACTGTGATGTGCCAGCCTAGTGTTGTGATGAGGTATCATTTTTACGGATACATATTTGATGTTGATGATGATAGCATTCTTTCGAGAATGATGATGTTGTCGATGAAGAAAACTTCTGATGACTTGTAAATGTGCTAGATAATGTTTCAAGATGATATTGACGATACTGTCCTCCAGATGCCACTGATGATATAGACCTCTCTTGCCTGATGCTGATGAAGAATACCTTTCTTGTTAAGGGGGAGTGTTGAAATAATGTAACTGCGAAGAGCATTCTTATTATTATTGGATTAAATCTCCATTGTGGATTAATCATGTCATTATTATTATTATTTTTATTGGATTAATCCCCATTGTGGATTAATCATGTCGGTAATTGTATAAGGACCAAATCCCCTTTTACGGATTGGTCATCGGACAATTACAAAGGGCAGAATAAGAAGTCGGCCCCAACAGCTATCATGGAAGAACCAAAATTAATTAAAGGTGGGTTTACCCACCCAAAGTGAGAGGTCAGCCCTGCCAGTTATGACCTTTCACACGTGCCAGTCTTGTATAAATAAGGGGCTAGCGCCTCACTTCAAACATACAACTCACTTGCTCATTATATTATGAGGCAAGCTGCAATTACCAGTTGGAGAGAGGAAAAGAAGAGTGGCACATCTCTTGGGAAGGAATATCTGTATTGGTTTGAGTTATCTCTTGAACATTGTTTAAGCTATTTATGATAAGGAAGTTTTGTTGGGTTTTCTTCCCCTAGAGGGTTTCCCAAGATAAATGTTGTGTCTCTTGTGAATGTGTATTTCTCAGTGATCTTGTTCTTATGATGCTCTTATCTATTGAAATGCAAAGAACTATAATAATGGCATAAACATTAACAATATGATACTTGAGTGTCACTGTAATTTTAAAGAGTAATACAAAATAATAGGAAATTCACTCTTTAGCAATCAACTCACCTATATTCTTAAGCAATTTAATAGGGGAATTCACAATAGCTCGAGAGATGTTTTTGAAAGCTTCTATTTTTCCCTTTGCTTTGAACAATAATTATTACAAGGTGTGAATTAAGATTATAGTACTTGTTTACCAACTCTCTCCTCTAATTAATGTGTTTAAATTCAAAACTCATAGCAGGCAGGAAAAGTACAAATCTATCAATGCCATCGATAAATCATTTTTGGAAGAATGACTTTGGAAGAACACATTGAGAAGAATACCTTTTGGGAAGAATGATTTTGGTAAGATGATCTTGTGGAAAGATCAACTTTCAAAGGATTTCCTTCAAAAAAAGTGGTCAAGAAAAGGTTTTTGGAAATATTCATCTTCAAGATAATTCATTTTGGAAGACTCTTTCAGAAGGATGAAGGGTGGTCACCCAAGGAAAAACCCCGGCAAAGATCCTCTAAAGGAATATTCAGGGGAAATACGTTGGGAAGAGTGATAACGCATTCTTAGAATGGAAAATCAATGAATAATATTAATAGTATTTTATCGAATTAAATATACAACCCATTCATAATAAAACGTGATTAAGGTTCCAAAATAAATATAACATGAAAAATTAGTTTAGGAAAAGATTTACAGGAAAAACCTTACAGGAGAAATCTTTGGGGAAGAATGTGTTTGAGATAATCCTGGTGGAAGATTACCTTCAGGATAAGGCTTTTCTATGTGACATTCTAATGGGAAGAAACCAAAAAGGAGAGCATGATAAGCTTGTGGCCCTCAAACTTCATAAAAAAAATTGAGCATGGTAAAATAACATTCTGATGGGGAGAACCTGAAGAGACAAGTCCAATAGGCTTGTGGGTTATGGACTTCAGGAAAAAACTTGAAACACAACAAATGTATATACATACAATTGAATTGAAATAAGCCAAAATCAGATAGATTCAAAGTAAACCAGGGATAAGAAAGGGGGGGAATAAACCAACAATTATACATGCAACCAAATACCAAGAAATTGATCAGAAGTAAGAGGAGATCAAATGTGAATGAGTTTTCATCCTCTATAAATGTCATAGGTCTTCTTCTACATGAGAAAATACTCTTTTCCTTCATATTTAACACAAACATTATGGTAGGGGGGGCATTTAATTTTCCCAAAAATAGGAAAAATTAATGGGAGTTGTTGCAGGCACAACAAATGGCAACACATTGGGATTAACCAGTTATATTTTTCCTCGAGAAAAATAAAAAATTGTATTACATTAGTATATTAAATATGAAGTCTCATTAAAATACAGTTTATTCCTATACCAGGGTTTCCACATTGACAATATTTTCTTTCTGAAATATATAAACAGTTAATATTAGATTTTTAAGTAATCTTTTAGGCATTCTTTGTAAGCCAATGTATGGGGTTAATTAATCTATGATTATACATGCATATGCCATTCTTAGGTATGACACCACAGAGAAACATTTTTAAATTGAAAACATGTCAATGTTTATTCCCCGTCTCTGATATCATAGGTGTTAGAACATAAATCAAAATTTCAAATAAAAAATTCAAATTTTGAATTCTTTTTAATTTAGTCCCAATTTTTGTCATTTATAAATAAAATTTTATCTTTAGAATTATCATTGTATACACTAATACATTTTTTGTTATATTTTGACAGGGAAGATCAATACTTAGTCGTTAAACCTGATGTTTAATGAGATCGATAGTTCGTGGGATTTTGGAGATTTAAAAATGTGAAAAGATTAACTCAAAGTATAATTCTCATTTGAAGTTCCACTTCGGGACTTCATGCTTTGTCTCTCTAAGATCAAACGTTTCAAGGTCCTCTTAACCTCGAAGTTGCAAAGCTCCAGAGTCCTGAAGTTATAGAATATAACTTCATAAAGTAAAGTACTCTCTTGACATTTCCTATGCCACTTGGTATTCTTTACACGTGGAGACACGTGGCATTCATTTTGGGCATTTTGGACATATAATTCACATGTTTCAGGATGGCAATTGTCACTCATGTTCTCATGACATATCATCATATGTGACTTCATCATGTCACGTTACTCCGGGAGATTGCCCTCCACTATATCATATTATAAACGAATTCAAGAAGTGTCAGAGTGTCAAAGTGTCAAAGTGTCGAAGTACCAAAGCGTCGGAGATTAAAATTTAAGACATGATTTATTAGGTGCGATTAATGGTAAGTAATTACTTTGCAACTTCAGCCTTCGGGATAACTTGAAAATTTCTATTGCAATATTCCCGAAGTTGCAAATCTTCGAAGTCTCAAATTTATGAAGTGTTGAAGGCTTAAAAAGGAAAAGCAGTGGTTAATTAGCGTAAATATTAATTAAATGGTAACTAAGAACTATGTGAATTCATCCTTCAGGATATGTTTAACATTCTCTATTCGAATCCCTAAACGTTGAAGTGTCAAAAAACCTACCTTCGCTAATCACGATTATTGAGATAAATTAAATATGGTTAGTATGAAATATTTGAATAAATTTCATTGATGTCGAGTAATACATTTGCCATCTTTACCATGATTGTGTATTTGAATTTATTAGTGATTGAATGTAGAATTATTAATGCATTGTACTTTGATTTGATAAAGGATTTGAAATATGTATCATTTCTCCATTTCGCATCTAGAATTTTATTTCTCTTTGCATTCGTATTCATAAATATTATTTTATTACAGGAGATAATATTGTTGATGTAAAATCATGGCGCCATGCAAAGAAACTAGAAGACAAGATCTATTTGTAGAAGAGACAAACCCAAATTCAGATATTTATTCAGATACTACTACTCGCCTAATAGACAACATCAAATCATGGGCACGGGTTTATGAAATCCTGGAAGACGAGAAATCCATCCCTTCAAATGAATCAATCAAGGGTGAAGACGTGTTAACTATAAATAATCTCAAGGAGGTGGCCAAGTCAGAACTTCATAAATTCGTAGCAAGGCCAAAATTGTTTCCATATATAGACATGATACGTTGGGATCTGCACCATGTGGATATATCGACCAAAATCATCTACAACCATCAGAGGACTATTGTTAGCTCGTTTGGACCCAAGGACATCCAATTAATTTATGAATTGTCCAATAATCCCAAATATGTTTACAATGCACCATTTGTGAAGAAATTTGAGAAAGATGAATGTATAGACTATGACAAGACTGTCCATGATATAGTTAAAACCTAGCGGGGAAATGAAAACAAATTTAAAGCAGGTAGTCATGGAATATATTCTACAACTTATTTTGATGCACACACTATGTACATAGATATGATTCTTTGTATACTATATGGATAGAAAAAACCTGCACATTTCACTATAGATTGGGTCCCCATAATTCATGAAGTTGCAGAAGGTTTTACTTTTGATTGGGGAAAGTTGTTGTATGATAATTTGGTCAAACAAATAGAGGTTTATACAACTCATAAATATAAAGGAGAGCATTCTCCCTTTTATATGTTTGCATATATTATGGATGTTATATGTTTCAAAACCCCTTTTTCCTCTGATGAATTGGAACTGGACTCCAACAGTCACTAAACCAGTACATATTTATCATTCCAAATTGTGGGAGGAAAATACAAAAGATTGTTTTTATGAGATTTTCCATAATGTCATTATTCCAATTCATGAAGTCTTATATGGGAATCCTCCTCCCAGGATTTCTGAACAAATAATGGGAAATATTGGTGCTACTGGTATATTGAAGAGAATTTCTCATACATCAGATTTTTTGGTTGTTATGCATATCCTCGTGCTCTAACCATAATTCTACCAGATAGACTTGTCTACGGGGAGGTAGAATATCAAACAATTTCTAGAGGTATCACCAATGAACTGAAGGATGCACAGAAAAGGGTATGGCCAACATATCCTATATGGGTTGGAATATTTTCATTGTTGGATTTTGGACACTCTAAGGTTGAAGCTTCAGCCTTAGATGATATTACATTGTCTACCATTGAATTCAAAAGGCATGATATGTTGGATTATTGAGAGGGGGGATGAATTAGTAATAGATAAATATAATCCTTTTTAACCACAATATATAAGTGTTGTTTATAATTATGATCATTTTACCATTATCATTCAACAAATGCAGAATAAATGAACTATGAACGATGAGCAATCATACACATACATTGTACACCAGTATTTTTACGTGGAAACCCAATGCAGGAGAAAACCACATAATATTTTTCCTTATATGTATTTAATGATTGCATTCATTGGAAGCACCAACTTCCTTTGTTCTCCAGTTGCAACTAGAAGGAGGCTCCAACCCCTTATATTTCAATGCTACAACCTGAGGGAAGCTCCAACTCCCCAATTCTCTGGCTACAACTAGAAGGAGGATAAAAACCCCTCTCTTCTTTGGCTACAACCGAAAGGTGGCTACAACCACCCTGAAATATAAGTTTCAAATGATGAAACCACTGCCACACTATCCCTGTGAGACATACTACTGTAAACATGTACCAATCTATGCCAACAACATGTACCCAACCTATACCAATATCCTGCAGTTAATCATGTACAGGAAATCATCATGTACCAACTAAAACCAATAGGTATGCAACCTATTTATGTTACATCTCATGTATGTACGCACCATGTTTATACTGCAGCTTGTGTATCTATGTGGAATGTCTATACTGTAGCTTGTGTATGTATGCGGAATGTCTATACTGCATCCTGTGTACACCTATGGTTTTCACCTTTTCTGAAACTCAAACAATTTGTTGTCTCTATCAAATCGACCTACAATATTTCACTATGTCCAATTTGTAGGTGTTCCCTATGCATACACCATAATGCATATCCCTTAACCAAGTGCATATATATCTCTCTAGTCGTGTGCCATACATGTGTATATAATCATAATAACCCTCACATGGACTAGACCTAAAACCCTTACTGATATGAAGCCTCAAACTTCACTAACAACTTCACAACCACTTCACAACCAAAATCCCTCAACCATGTACTATAAAAACCCTTAACCATGTGCCAAGAAATACAAGATATGCCTCAACACTAACAAGATGTATCAATGATAAATACCAGATTTACTAGAACTATATTTCTGTAGATATGACTTATACAATAAGTTTCATACAACCAATAGCCTCTCTAGAGAAAATCCTCAAATCCCCATAACCATATCTCATGTAGAAAACAATATCCACTTACTCATAAAAATCATACATACCTTTTGAACATGTATATAGATCTATTGTACCTAATCATTGTAGACCTTCCTAGGAGATTGCTTTCAAACTTGAGAACCTGACACCCTCAGCAACTCAAGATTTCATGGATTTTCCAATTGTACATGCACTTTTATACTACTATCCCACATACATACGTGACCTCTTCCACTGCATCCCATGTACACCTCAAAAACTATGATTTTTTAGTATTTTTGCAACTCTGAAACTTTCACCATCAACCCTTTGTGCTACCTCAGACTTGTGTAACTTCATATGTATCAATGAGTACGTGCAATAAACCTTACACAATAATAGATATTCAATATTCTTTATAGGTTCTAATAGGAGACCCTTGCACTCTTATTTATACTCTCTAAGTAGCTTCCTCTAGGGGTTACCTTCTAACCAGCTTAACCCAACTTCCTTCTTTTAGGGATAACCCACTTGTAACCACTTGTCCTCTTATAGCCACTATATCCACAAATAGTAAACTCTCCACTTCTAGTTGCAACTAGTTTATTTTAAATATTTTCTTATTGAAACAACTTAACCCATGATTAACTCCTAGTTTCACCCACTTTTACTAGTCAACTTATTCTAGGATTTTCTAGAATAATCTAACTTCTTTGACCTTCTAGGGGCTTCTATATAACTTGATGTAGGAGCATCGCCAAAATCAAGCAAGCCAGCGCGGAGGCAGTGGACAGCTGGAAAAGCTCCCAGCACAAATTTTGAAATCACCTTGAATTTATTGCACGATCTTAAATGAAGTCATTAAGAAGAAGCACACTTGTATAATGTAAACCAGAGCTTGAGAGATTTGCTCTCATCCTTAGTAGGTAGAAAGCATTTAAAGTAGTTAATGCAAGTAGGTAGAATTGAATGTGTATATTAGACAGTTTTAGAGTGCAAGAGGGAAACGAGATATAGACACCCTCATTGTGTATTGTAACATTATGAAGAAGCAGCATTAGTGTATGAAGAGCATAGAGAAGAAGCAGAGAGTTGTGTAAGAACACCCATGTACAGATATTTGGATTAATATAAAGAGTTTGATTCAAATTCATGGTTTCATGTTTGTTCTCTGTGTATTGATGTTGAATGATATTCTCATGAATATTTTCTTTCTGTTATACATTTTCTTTATATGTTGTGTTCATGTTTTGAGTTTGAAGTCTGAAAGGAAGTAGGAATGAGTTTCAATTGTTTCTCTATCTGAACAAGGGTTCCTGCAAGGAGTGCAGTCGAATTTTCCGCAAGGAGTGCATTGACAAAGGGTTCAGATAGGGATATCTTTTGTTCTCATTCACAGAAAAGGTGCAATTGGGCACAAGAGTCGTGCAAGGAGTGTGCAGGCTGAGCGAAGTTTCAGGGTTGTGGACCTGAGTGAATCATTGAGAGACTGCAGTTGCAGGTGTGTGCAGGGTCGAAGGAAATTCAGCACTTGGAAGTGTCTGAAGGTTGCCGCAAGGAGTGCACGCAAGAGTCTTCTCTAAGACTCAGAGTTATAATGAATATCAGGAAGGACAAAGCCTTATAGATGCTAAAAGGGTTGCATAGAAGTTGCACCTGGAAGAATTTAAGAAGGCGTCATAAGTTTGCGCGCAGGAGGACAAGTTTGCGGAGGAACACTTAGTTATTCACAGAAATCGCCAAGGAGGAACGGATGGTCGAAATTCTTCGAGGAGAATTCTCGAAATCTTGTGAGCCATCAGATCTCATGGAAGAGAAAGTGGGTTAAAGCGGGTATTTTAGAAGGTTCTAAAGCTTAGGAGGAGTAGGACCGTAGATCCAAGCCACAAGGGCCGTTGGATTTACACGTGGATACGTGTATCGGGGTTTCGTGGGTGGAAGTCCCATAGACTTTACAATGGGAATCGCAAAATCACGAAACGTGATATCCCGAAAGCCAAGAGGATTGGTGGGGGCCACGAAGGAGTCGGCAAAGTGGCCAGGTGGCATGTCATTTTAGAGTTTCGTGGAAAGTAAAGTTCTGGAAACATTGCATTTGGATTCGCGATATTGCGAACTCCGAAGTGTCGATGAAGTGAAGTAGTGTTGAAAGTCAAAGCTCACGAGTGTATTGGAGTTTCGGCAAATCGGGATTCGGGAGTCGGAGAGACAAGTCCCATGACATCGTGATCGTCGAAATCGCGATAAGGAAAATCCCAAAAGGAAAAAGAGAAAGGTCAGCGTTGACTGCTTTGAGGTTCAGGGATTCGAGAGACCAATGCTTGACCACTGTCTTCATGAAGTCACAAAGTCCGATCTCCCAAGTGAGAAGAGAAGATCCCGTGAGAGTTTGTTGTGGGTGCAGATTTCCCGATAGGGAAATAGAAGAGTTGTTTTAGAGTTATTCGGGCCAGTAGTGAAGGAAATATCCTGTGAGCACGCGGACCTTCTGACTTGAGGGTTGAGAGGTTGTGGGTGTGTGTGTCAAGTGGTATCAGAGCTCAGAAAAATTCTTTTCTTTCTGTAGCATAGAAAAGAAGAATTCACCATGCCTCCAAGGAGAAGGGACAGGCAAACACCCGATCCACCAGAGGAGAGGGAAATGCCAAGAAGAAGAGGAAGGCAGATGACAGATCCAGCCATGGAGAGAGAGATGCATGATCTAAGAGCTAGACTCGAAGACATGGAGACAACGCAAAGACGTACAGTCAGTGCGGGGGATCTTAGTGATTCCGAAAGTGAAGTTGAGGATGAACATGAAGAAGAAGTTACAGCCAAAGATACATCAAACGAACGTTTGATCAGAGCTATTGCAAGGATGGGTGTAAGAGAAAAGATGGACATTCCAGTTTATGAGGGAAATCTGGATGCAAAGGAGCTTCTAGACTGGATTAGAGCTCTAGACACATACTTCGACTATGAATATGTCGAAGAGGACAAGAAAGTCAAGCATGTTGTCACTAGACTGAAGGGACATGTAGCATTGTGGTGGGATGAACTACAAGCTGACAGACGCTGCAAAGGCAAGCAGACGATCAAAATATGGGATAGAATGATTGTGAAGATGAAGGAAAAATTCATCCCCAGGGATTATCAAATTACTCTGTTCAGGAGAATGCAGAACCTGAGACAGAAGCTGATGACAGTGAAAGAATACACTGAAGAATTCTATAAGCTGAACATCAGGGCAAGTCATCAGGAGAGCGATGATGAAAAAGTTTCCAGATATATGAATGGCCTAAGATATGATATCCAGGATGAGATGAGCATGGTAACCATCCGAATGGTGAAAGATGCTTATCAGATGGCTCTAAAAGCTTAAGAGAAGCTGAGCCGAAAGCAGAGTCAAAGAGGCCGAGGCAGAAGTCAGCCCAGAGGCAAATCAGTTGCCCAAGATAAACATTAGAAGCCCAAGGAAGACTGGAAGAAGCCTCAGACTCAAATTGAAAGAGGTGGAACCTCACAACGAGGGCAGTATACTGAGCAGAGAGGAGATTATGCTGACAATAACACTTTTCCTCGTACTAGAGGTAGAGGAAGATGAAGAGGTGGAGTAATTACATACTTCACATGTGGAAAGAATGGGCACAAGTCTTATGAGTGTCCAGATAAAAAGAAGGAAAATGGAGAAGCTCACATCACCGAAGCACAGAGGTGGGATGTTGAAGTAGAAGACGTTGAAGGCGTAAGATCGATGATGATGCAAAAATTCCTTTTGACACCTGAGAAGGAGGTGGAGAGTTCAGTCCAAAAGACCAGACTTTTCAGGATTTCTTGCAAGACCAAGGACATGGTATGCAAGGTCATCGTGGATAGTGGTAGCAAGGATAATCTCATTTCTACGGACATGGTAGAGAAGCTAGAGCTGGAGATGACTGATCATCCAAGCCCATACAGAGTTTCATGGCTACAAAAAGGACATCAGGTAACTATCACTAAACAGTGTTTAGTTGAATTTAAGATAGGAGGATATAATGATAAGATACTTTGTGATGGCATTCCTATGGATGTTTGTCATCTATTGTTGGGTAGGCCGTGGAAATATGACAGAAATGTGATTCATGATGGGAGAATGAACACATACACCCTAGAGAAGAATGGGAGGACTCACATGTTACTTCCAATTAAGGATAAGGAGGTGAAGCCAGGAGTAAGAAACACTGTACTTCTCATGAGTGGGAAGGAAATTCTTACAGAGGATAAGAAGAAGGAGGATCCACAGTTCATTGTGGTCAGGAAACAGAAGATTGTTTTGACCAGCACAAGGGTAGATGATTTACCAAAATAGGTTCAGGAACTGCTAGGAGAGTTCACTGATATAGTAGTGGACGAACTACCTCGTTCATTGCCACCGATCAAGAGTGTGAGTCATCATATTGATCTCATACCAGGAGCCAGTTTTCCAAACAAAGCCACGTACAGATTGATGCCGCAAGAGAATGAAGAGGTTAAAAGGAAAGTCCAGGAGTTGTTGGACAAAGTTTTAGTCAGGGAAAGCTTGAGTCCATGTGTTGTTCCAATAGTACTCAGTCCGAAGAAAGACGGAGGCTGGAGGATGTGTACTGAATCGAGGGAAATTAACAAGATAACCATCAGGTACAGATTTACATTGATGAGGATGGATGGTCTAATGGATTGCTTGAGTGGAGCAAAGTATTTTTCAAAGATTTATTTGAAGAGTGGTTATCATCAAATCTGCATAAGAGAGAGTGATGAATGGAAGACAGCATTCAAAACCAATGAAGGGTTGTATGAATGGATTGTTATGTTGTTTGGCTTAACAAATACATCGAGTACCTTCATGAGGTTGATGAACGAAGTATTGAAGGAGTTCATCGGGAAATTTTTCATTGTGTATTTAGATGACACACTGGTTTTCAGTAAAACAGTGGCAGAGCATCTCAAGCATTTGGCTATAGTGATGCAGAGGTTACAGCAGGAGAAGTTGTTGATAAACATGAAGAAGTCCCCATTCATGAAGACATAGCTCATTTACTTTGGATTTGTTATTTCGGCAAATGAGTTGAGGATAGATCCAGATAATGTGGAGGTAATTAAGAATTGGCCATCACCGAAGAATATCTTTGAGGTGAGAAGTTTTCACGGATTAGCTAGTTTCTACCAGAATTTCATCAGGAATTTCAGTGGAATTAGTGCAGCAATGATGGACATAGTGAAGAAAAGACACAAGTATTTTCACTGGACAGAAGAGGCTGAAAAGAGTTTCAATCTATTGAAGAGGAACATTATGGAACAACCAGTTCTGGTGTTGCCGGATTTCCAAAAGACATTTCAAGTGAAATGCGATGCAAGTGGATTTGCAATCGGGGTAGTCTTAGTCAAGATGACAGGCCAATAGCATACTTCAGCGAGAAGTTGAATGAAGAAAAAGTGAAGTACTCCACTTATGATAAGGAGTTTTATGCTATTGTACAGGCATTGAAGAAATGGAGACATTACTTGATTCCCAAAGAGTTTGTCTTATATAGTGATAATCATGCATTGCAGTTTGTGACTCAACGGGAAAAGTTGAATCAAAGACATGTCAAATGGGTTGAGTACATGCAGAAATTCACTTTTGTGATTAAACATATTTCTGGTACTGCTAAAAAAGTTGTTGATGCTTTGAGCAGGAAGTGTTTTTTGTTGCAGGAATTCAAAGTCAAAACGTTGGGTTTTGATGATCTCAGGAACATGTATGCCGATGATCCAGATTTTAAGGAGGCGTATGAAGTAGCTGAGAATCCAATTCTTAGGGATAGGAGTCAATGGATAGAGTACATGATCTAGAAAGGATTATTGTTTAAAGATAATCAACTGTGTATTCTGAAATGCTCCATGAGGGAGAATTTTCTAAAGGAGAAACACAGTGGAGGATTGGCAGGGCACTTTGGTCATGAAAAGACATTCGCAAAGCTAAATGAGTCATATTTTTGGTCGGGAATGCGAGAAGATGTCAAGAGATTCATAGAAAGATGCAAAATTTGCCAGCATTCGAAGGGAAGGAAGAAGAATGATGGATTTTATCAACCATTTCCCATACCAGAGAGGCCATGGGATGTAATCAGCATGGATTTTGTATTGGGGTTGCCAAGAACACAAAGAGGTTTTGATTCAATCTTTGTGGTGGTGGATATATTTTCCAATATGGAACACTTCATTCCATGTCAGAAAACCAGTGACACAACTCACATTGTGAATCTGTTTTTCAAAGAAGTCATTCGACTTCATGGCTTACCAAGAAGTATAGTTTTGGATCGAGACACTAAATTCATAGGGCACTTTTGGAGGACCTTATGGAAGAAGTTGGGAACTAACTTTTTGTTTAGTTCGGCTTATCATCCTCAGATGGATGGAAAGACAAAAGTAGTGAACAGAAGTCTAGGAGACTTGCTGAGAAGCCTGGTGATAGAACACCACAGCTAGTGGGACAACATATTACCACAGGAAGAGTTTTCTTATAATGACTCGGTTAACAGGAGCACAGGGCAAATTCCTTTTAAGGTTGTCTATGGCATGCAGCCGAGGGGGATTTTTGAATTGAGAGGTTCAGAACAGAATGCAACTAGGAGCGCTAGTGTAGAAGAATTCACAGAGGCGATGAAGGAACTTCATAGCCAGGTGAAGGAGCGATTGCAGTATTCAAGCCAGGAATATAAGCACAGAGCCGATCAGCATAGAAGACAAATTCAGTTTGAGGTTGGTGACTTAATTCTGGCACATTTAAGGAAAGAAAGGTTCCCAAGAGGAACATATAATAAGCTAAAGATGAAGAAAATCGAACCATGTAAGGTCTTGAAGAAATTTGGGGCGAACACTTATGAGATTGAATTACCCGATGGGATCGGAATTTCTTTGATATTCAACATCTCATATTTGTAGCCGTATAAAGCTAAGGAAACAAGGATTAGAGATGAGAAACCAGTGATCTAGTGGACAAAGCAGATGCCAGTTGCAAATAAGCCACAGGTGGAGTGCATACTAGATAAAAGAGTGAGCAAGAAGACCAGGCGGAAAGAATACTTTGAGTATTTGGTCAAGTGGAAGGGCCATCCAGTTGAAGATGGCAGCTGGGAAAATGAAGTGGAGATACAAAAGCATGGACACATCATGCACGAGCTCATGGACAAGATCCCATGAAAATTTTCAAGCGAGGGAGTATGATGCAGGAGCATCGCCAACATCAAGCAAGCCAGCGTGGAGATAGCGGACAGCTGGAAAAGCACCCAGCACAAATTTTGAAATCACCTTGAAGTTATTGCGCGATCTTAAATGAATTCATTAAGAAGAAGCGCACTTGTATAATGTAAACCGTACCTTGAGTGATTTGCTCTTGTCCTTAGTAGGTAGAAGGCATTTAAATTAGTTAATACAAGTAGGTAGAATTGAATGTGTAGATTAGACAATTTTAGAGCATAAGAGGGAAACGGGATATAGACACCCTCATTGTGTATTGTAACATTATGAAGAAGCAGCATTAGTGTATGAAGAGCATAGAGAAGAAGCAGAGAGTTGTGTAAGAACACCCATGTATAGATATTTGGATTAATAGAAAGAGTTTGATTCAAATTCATGGTTTCATGTTTGTTCTCTGTGTATTGATGTTGAATGATATGCTCATGAATGTTTGCTTCCTGTTATACATTTACTTTATATGTTGTGCATATGATTTCATGTTTTGATTTTGAAGTCTGAAAGGAAGTAGGAATGAGTTTCAATTGTTTCTCTATCTGAACAAGGGTTCCTGCAAGGAGTGCAGTCGAATTGTCTGCAAGGAGTGTGTTGACAAAGGGTTCAGATAGGGATAGCTTTTGTTCTCATTCACACAAAAGGTGCAATTGGGCACAGGAGTCGTGCAAGGAGTGTGCAGGCTGAGCAAAGTTTCAGGGTTGTGGACCTGAGTGAAGCATTGAGAGACTGATGTCGCAAGTGTGCGCAAGGTCGAAGGAAATTCAACACTTGGAAGTATCTGAAGGTTGCCACAAGGAGTGCGTGCAAGAGTCTTCTCTAAGACTCGGAGTTATAAGGAAGCTCAGGAAGGACAAAGCCTTATAGCCGCTGAAAGGGTTGCACAGAAGTTGCACCTGGAAGAATTTAAGAAGGCATCGTAAGTTTGCGTGAAGGAGGACAAGTTTGTGGAGGAACACTTAGTTATTCACAGAAATCACCAAGGAGGAACGGACGGTCGGAATTCTCCGAGGAGAATTTGTGAAATCCCGTGAGCCATCATATCTCATGGAAGAGAAAGTGGGTTAACGCGGGTATTTCAGAAGGTTCTAAAGCTCAGGAGGAGTAGGACCGTATATCCAAGCCACAAGGGTCGTTGGATTTACACGTGGATACGTGTATCAGGGTTTCGTGGGTGGAATTCCCATAGACTTTGCAATGGGAATCGCGAAATCACGAAACGCGATATCCAGAAATTCAAGAGGATTGGTGGGGGGCACGGAGGATTCAGCGAAGTGGGTAGGTGGCACGTCATTTCGGAGTTTCATGGAAAGTAAAGTTCCAGAAACATTGCATTTGGATTCGCGATATTGCGAACTCTGAAGTGTCAATGAAGTGAAGTAGCGTTGAAAGTCAAAGCTCATGAGTGTATCGTAGTTTTGAAAAATCAGGATTCGGGAGTCATAGAGACAAGTCCCATGACATCACGATCGCTGAAATCGCGATAGGGAAAATCTCGAAAGGAAAAAGAGAAAGGTCAACATTGACTGCTTCGGGGTTCGGGGATTCGAGAGACCAACACTTGACCACTGGATTCGCGAAGTTGCGAAGTTTGATCTCCCAAGTGAGAAGAGGGGATCCCGTGAGAGTTTATTATGGGTGCAGATTTCCCGATAGGGAAATAGAAGAGTTGTTTTAGAGTTCTTTGGGCCAGTAGTGAAGGAAAGATCCTGTGAGCACGTGGACCTTCTGACCTGAGGGTTGAGAGGTTGCGGGCGTGTGCATCATAACTCATGAGGTTTCACCAACTTCACAAATCCATAACTCCCTAACCATGCAGAGTTACATGGCATTCCACTAATCATCAGAAATGGCATGACACGTACTATCCATCTAGAATAGTATTACCTACAAATATATTGATCTTCATACCTTTATACCTCAAA
The DNA here is from genome assembly GCA_009831015.1 of Picea engelmannii. NCBI lineage: Eukaryota > Viridiplantae > Streptophyta > Pinopsida > Pinales > Pinaceae > Picea > Picea engelmannii. The sequence goes on from WSFP011398934.1 coordinate 19,341, forward strand.
CAATCTTGATTCCCTTAACCATATTTTTGGGAATACCAAAAATTGATACCGAAATTGCTTCGAGGGTTGACATCAATGACAACCAACCCAATTAATCAATAATATCCCTCTTTGTCATTGATGGAAAAAATATGATACAACATTGAAGCCATATCTCTCATGCTCCCCATGTGACCATCACTACCCCTAGAAACATGCCTCTCCAAGAATCTAACTCTCTAACTATGCATCTGAGAAAACTCTCCCCCTTTTACATCAATGGAAAAGGTAATTTCCCGTCGAGGCTACTCCCCCTAACTGAATTGTCCTTGGGACTGCTCCCTCTAACTGAAATCTTCCTTAAACTGCTCCCACAAATAGAATTTTCCTCTTTATGGTGCTTCCTTGTGTAAATATAAGACATATAAGAATAGAATTCAAAATTGATTATGGGGCATAAACTATGCCAAGTTTCTGATGAAGATACTCAAAGGCTTCCCTAGAAAGCAGTTTTGTAAAGATGTATGCAACAGGTTCTTTGGTGCCAACATAGTCAACTCAAATGTTCTTCTTTGCAATCTGTTCCCTTAGAAAATTATACTTGATTGGAATGTTCTTTGTCTTAGAGTGCATCACTGGATTATTTGAGATACTAATGGTGCTTTTATTATCACAATATATTGGAATGGGTTCATCATACTCAACTTGTATATCTGTCAAAGTTTGTTTCATCCATATAACCTGTGTACAACATGTTGTTGCTACAATATACTATGCTTTGGTTGTAGACAATGATATTGATTATTTTTTCTTACTTATCCAAGCTACCAAACACTCACCCAAGTAGAACGTTTCTCCAATTGTACTTCTCTTGTCATCAATGCAAATTTCCCAATCTGCATATGTGTAGGCAATAAGTGATAGATATTTTCCTTTTGGATACCATAATCCAAACTCGTATATACCCTTAAGATATCTGAATATCCTATTTACTACTAGAACATGTGATTCCTTTAGTGCTTCTTGAAATCATGCCACCTGTCAAACTACCTACATTACATCTGGTTTGGATGTTGTCACATAGAGTAAGTTTCCAATCATTGACATGTACTACCTCTGATTTGTATCCTTTGAATCATCATATTTACTTAACTTGCAACTAGTTTGCATAGGAGTATTGACTGGTTTGCAATCTTCCATTTCGAACCTCTTTAGCATTTCTCTCATATACTTGGTTTGAGAAATAAAATGCCTTGGTTGCTTTGACATATCTGAAGACCCAAAAAGAAGGATAATTCTCAAGTAATGACATTTCAAATTCATTTTTCATGTCCTTTTCAAATTTTTGGCTCATCTTGTCATCATCACTTCCAAGAATGATATCATCAACATAAACTTCAATTAATAAAATACTATCTTGATTTACCTTGATGTAGAGGTTGTTGTCTGCATTTCCTTTCATGAACCCTTGTTGTTGTAACTATATGTCCAGTCTGGAATACCATGCTCTAGGAGCCTGTTTGAGACCATACAAGGCCTTCTTCAACCTGCAAACATAATTTTCATTCTTTGACAATTGAAATCCTATTGGTTGATCAATGTAGACTTCTTCTTCTAAATCCCCATACATGAAGGATGATTTCTTGTCCATATGATACACTTTAATATTCTTGGAGCATGCATAAGCGGGGATCAATCAGATTGCTTCCAATCTGGCAACTAGGGAAAACCTCTCTTCAAATTCGATACCTTCAACCTGACTGTATCCTTTACATACCAATCTAGTCTTGATCCTAGTAACTTGTCCATCTTAATCCAATTTGTTTCTGAAGACCCACTTTGTGTCGATCACATTCTTGTACCTTGGCCTTGGAACCAATTCCCAAGTATCATTCTTCTCTATCTGATCCAACTCTTCATCCATGGATTTTATCTAGAATTCATCCTTTTTGGCTTATTCAAAGCTTCTTGGCTCAATAGAGGATAAGAGTGCTAGGTGTAGTTGTTCTGGTGAATGAATTCTTCTTCTAGTCTTAGCTCATGCATCTTTGTTCCCTATAATATCATTTGATGGATGATTATTTTGTATTCATTTGTTAGGTGTCTTTGGAGGTACTTGTTTTTCTTTCTCTTCTACTTCTAACTGATCTTCTTCATCTTCCCCTTCTGCTACTTCTTCATCCTTTGCTTCTTGTTCATGAACCTGTTCCACTTAATCCTTTTCTTCTTCCTTTATTTTTTTCCACCTGTCTCATCAACCATAATATTGATGTTTTCCACAACTTTGTTGAGCCTTAGATTGAAACATTTGTATGATTTCCTTGTACTCGAGTACCCAAAAAGTATGCCTTTGTCCACATGAGAATCGAACTTTCTCATTGTTCCAACTTCTCTTTTGATGTATCATTTGCTTCCAAAAACTCTGAAGTGCTTCACATTATTTGGTCTTCCTTTCCATAGCTCATAGGGATTTTTATCACTGTTATTTCTAAGCATTACTTTGTTTTGAATGTGAATTGTTGTATGCACTGCATGTGCCTAAAAGACATCTATCAACTGGGAATCCATTAACATAGTTTGAGCCATTTCTTGTATTGTCATGTTTTTCCTTTTGAAAACTCCATTTTGTTGAGGTGTCCTAGCAATGGATAATTGCCTTTCTATTCCATGCTTGTTGTAGAAATCCATAAATTCCTTTGAAGTAAAATTTCCTCCATTATCATATCTCAAACATTTGATTTTTGAATCCATTTCATTTTTTACCATTTCCTTGTATACCTTAAAGTTCTTGAATGCTTATGGCTTCTTCCTGAGAAAAAAAACTGCAGTCATCCTTGTATAATCATCAACCAATAACATAAATATTTCTCACATTTTAGACCCTTTTTCTAGTTGGTCCAACTAGATCAGTATGCACAATTTCCATCGGTCTTGTTGTGGAGTGTTCCTTTGATTTGAATTTGGTCTTTGTTTTCTTCCTTGTTGATAATTTTTGTTGGTTGGCTTCATGATCTAGGGAATTTCTCTGACTGCTACCTTCTTGCTAACTTTGACAAGGTTTTCAAAGTTTGTGTGACCCATTATTTTGTGCCATAACCAAGCTTCATCTTCCTTTCCTAGACAACACTTTTCATTTCCAATTTCACTTAATACATATATGTTACTTGAAGTTCTTACAATTGTTGCAACCAATCTGTTTGGCCCTGCTTTTCTTATCTCACATTTTTGTGAATCAAACACAAGTTTGTGACCTTGGTAACACATTTGACTTACACTTAGAATATTATGTTTCATATCTTCCACTAGTAGAACATTTTCTGCCTTGGTATCCTTATTTCCAGTTTTCAATGTGCCTCTTCCAATGATTCTATTTGAGCCATCGTTTCCAAAGGAGACTGATCCATATATTTCCTTTCTCAAGGTTAGAAATATGTTTTCATCACCTGTCATGTGCTTTCATCAGCCACTATCAACATACCAACCATGTTTCGTGTGTTAATCTTGTAGAGCAAGTGTGCATTCGTCATTGTTGGATTGATTCTTCTTTCTTATCCATTTTATTTGAGGTTCATGTCTATGATTGTTGTTATTATGTTGTGATTCTCTTGGAGGAATTGTCATTCTACAATATTTGGCCATGTGTCCAAATTTGTTGCACTTGTAGCATTCCATCTCAATACACAAGGATTCAAATATGTTGTAGCTTATGTTTTGTCTTTCACTTGGCCTTCTTGAATAATCATTTCATGCACAAATTTCATGGTTGTCTATATTCTTGTTATTATCTTTGGACTTCATAGCCTTATGTCCAAAGTTTTTACATGAATAACATAAACCAAGAAATATAGTTTGATACCTGGGAGTTGTAGATCTTCTAAAATGAGTTACTCTTCTAAACCCTTCTTCTTCTTGAGGCCTCATTGTTTCTCATTATCATTGATTTTGAAATATGAATTGTATGGGTGGAGGAGTGTCTCTGTGATATTCCTTATAGAAATTCTTGTCTCCTCTGACTGTCTCTGCATAGCTTCTTGGTTTTTTTTCTTGATATGTTGTTTTGGATATTGATCCCTTTTCTATCTAATTGTATTCAAGTTCGGACTTGTCATGATTTGGCCTTTGACTGTTGATAATATCGTCCAAAACTTTTGATTTGTTCTACATGTTTTTATTTTGAAGGTCTTTTCTCAATGTGACAATATATGCTTCCAAACTTCCAATGATACTGTCTTTTTCTTCCAATCGTTCTTTGAGTGCTTTTTCAATTCTTTTGTTTTCTTCAACTTGAAGTTTCAATTTTGTGAGAAATTGTTCTAGTTATTCAGAGTTGAAACTTTGAGATTCCTCTTTATTTTTAGTTCTGCCTATAGTGACTTGTTTTTCTTCTTTTCCCTTTTTATAACTTCTATGGCACTCATCAATTCTTCTATGTAGTCAAATTTTGCCTCTTCATATTCTTCTTTGGTGTCTTCTTCATCAGATTCTTCTACTACCATGAATAGAACCCTTTATGTCTCACTTCCATTGTCTTCATATTTGTCTAATGAAGTGTTATATTCTTTTGTGCAAAATCTTTTCTTGAAGAATTTATTTTTGGTTTTCTTTCCTTTGTACATTTTTTTTCTATTTGAATCATCTTATTCATTTGTTTTATTTTTCTTATGGGGACATTTGTTATAAAAATGACCAATACCATCACAATTAAAACAAATCAATCAAATCTTACCTCTATATTTGTCGTCGGTTCCATTTTTCAGTCTTCTGATGAAGTTGGCTACTTCTTCATCGTCTTCTGAGATGCCATTGTTTTTTTTTTATGTCTAGAGGAATCAACAACTAGTTGGGCACATGCTCACGTTACACGTGGCTGTGTTATCCAACTGCTACCACTATAACCTCCAGGTGTGCCCACGAGGCCCCTTACGCAGCACACATTGTAAGTCGGGGGGAGTTGAACTCGAAACCTCATGGAACTTCATTTTCACGGCACTTGCCAATTGAGCTTCCCCCCCGGGGGCTTCTGAGATGCCATTGTTGTTGATATCTAAATTTTCCTTTTTCTTTGACTTCTTGGATACTTTGAATGTTGCTTCTTTTGTAACTGGATTCTCTTGTTCAGTTCTCATTTCATAGGCTGTGAAAATTCAATGTAGTTCATCCATGCTTATTGAATCTAGATCTATTCTTTCCTCTAGTGCTAAGATCTTAGGATCAAATCTCATTGGAAGAGATCCTAGTAACTTTTGAACAATTATAGAATCATCAACTTCTTCTCCCAATCCTTTGATTCCATTCAATGTTTCAACAACTCGTAATAAGTAAGTTGTAATATTATCATCTTCCTTCATCTTAATCTATTCAAATTGACCTCTATAATTTTGAAGCTTTGTTGTCTTGAATTTTTCATCTCCTTCTAATCAGGGGATCAAATTTTGCTCAAAAATTCAAAGTGCTTGGAATCGCTTCAAAACAAACAAGAGCGTAGTCCTCATCATCACGAACCCAACGCAACTCGTTTGGGTTCAAACGTACGTCGAGAGTGAGATATATCACGATCTGTTCAAATCGTCAAACAGGTAAAAAAAGGGATGTTGATTGTGCAGTCTGTACAGGATGATGTGGCAGAGGCCATACGATGACATGGCAGAGGATGTACATCCATGCGTTGAAGTGGCATATAATTATGTGGTATTTTTGGATTGGTAGCTGAGGGCAAATGACATTCTGACACGTGGCATCATTTTGACAAGTGTTTTGGTGCCACGTGGCCCAGTCATGGGCTGCCACGTGGCACCCCGTTATTGGCAATGGTTGTTAGTTTAAAATTTATTGGAGTCCACCAGGTTTGACCCCGTGACCTCTACCCTCATGTAAAGCCTTGACATAGTACGCGCTGCCAACACGCCCCGCTATATTCCTTGTTATATATGCGGGATTAAATTTATTTGAATTAAAGTTTATGTGTGGTCAGAGCGGGGGTCCGGGTCGGGGCTTAGCCCCAGCCCACGATCGTATCCGCCATATCATATGAACCCAATGTAACGGTTGGCATGTGTGCATTTTGGTTTTAATTTTGGTTTAAATGGTTTTTACAACCAAACTACCCGCCACTTGTCATTGTTCTATTCGCTTGGGAATGGAGCCCTCGTTTGCACTAGCACAAGGTCATATGGTGACCACATGTGCCCACGAGTTTGGCAGTTAGGGGCTGGCACACCCATAACCGTCCTACATTTCACACCATTTGTGTGGTTTCACCCAGTGCCAGGTTTTTACGCTTAAATAAGCATGTGTGCTAAGTTGAAGGAACGGAGGTGCATTTTGTAGATGTAGAGACAACAAGCTTGAAGGGGGGACTTCCAGGAAGCCTATCTTCTTCAATTTTTGGCCAAACGAGGTGCCAAAAAATCCCAGCTAGGGGTTTTTGGACGTTCTAAAGCCATTGGAGTAGTCTATTTGGCATTTTGAGCATTGTAAAGCACATTTTTTAGCACTTTGAGCAAACAATACAAATGATTCATTGGAAGTTGGACCAGGAGATGTAGCCCAAGAGAGGGGTGAACTCCTTTATCATTTGTTGTGTTATGTGATTTCTGTTCATTGATTATGTTTTTGTTTATATGCATCTTGAATGAGTAAATCCTATTAATGATGTGTTGCAAAGTTGATCCATTTGCTTTTAACACATAAATTTTCCTTGCAAATATTTTCAAGAATCCAAGTCTTTCTTCATTTTTAGATCAAGTTGGTATCAGTGCACTGGTTTTTGAAGACTTGATTATTTGCAAGTGTTTTGTTTTCTGATGCTCACAAGGTTCAAACTCACAAGAGGAGAAGGTAAACTTGTGGAGCCAAGTTCTCATCCTTCAAGGAGGAAGCATATACCATCACCGCAAGTTTCAAGGAGGCATTCACCAAGTATGGCTCATGAAGAAAGTCATGAACATGTTCATGCAGAATATGAAGATCTTAGAAAGGCTTTCATGGAAATGAGAGAGATGATGAAGATATTGATGGAAAGGAATGCAGGGTGGCAAGGTGAAGGCTCCAACCCTTCAAAGCATAAGGGAGACAGTGGTGATAAAACTCCAAATGGAAATGGAGGGAATGGTGTTTCTCCACCACCCTCTCCTCCATCTTATTCTTCTTCTTCTTCTACCAATTAAAGAGCTCTTCAGAATTATCCAAGAAGACATGGTAAAACTCCTTCACAAATTCCTTCATTAAAGCTTGATATTAAATTCGATTTGCCAATATACTATGGAGAAGTTAATGCTGAGAAATTAGATAATTGGATTCGTCAGATTGAGATGTATTGTAGGATACAAAAAATTCAAGATGATGAAACCAAAATTCATCTTGCTTTTTTAAGATTGGATAGTGCAGCACTCATTTGGTGGGAATCCAAAACTCAGGAGGACATGAAGAAGCATGGTAAAATTTTAATCTCTTGGAATGATTTTATTGTTGCAATTAAAAGACAATTTTATCCATTGGCATATAAGCAAA